>ML246852.1:69387-112221 GCA_005239495.1 Nicotiana undulata
GTTCACTAACCCCCCAAAGACTAACCCCTTCGTCTCTCTCTTGACCTCGCCGGCCTCCGTCGTCTACCACCTTGCTCCGCCGGCCAAAAATTATCTACCGGCGACGGAGCTCAACCAAATAGCCCCAAAATTTTACCAGACAGCCTCCTTCCTCCCCTCAATCCCTTCCTACCAATGGTTTTTCCAAAAAACCACCCAAAATTCTTCAATTCCAGATCTAAAAAGTCAGAAACCTAGAATCTCTATACCAGCTGTTTCCAAGACCCCCAATTGCTCACGCCTATATGAGTCGATAGCTCTTGGTGAGAGCTATAGATTCATGTGGGTATGGATCATTTTCGAACCCCGTCGGAGTCCGGCAAAGGTCCGGTGACTTCAAATTTTTCCGGCCAAGCTTCCCTCTAACCCACTGGTACCCCCCTATTCTTCCCATTCCTGTGATGATTTCTTAGATTAAAAGCAGTCTAGTTTAGTTTTAAAACTGCCCTAAAACATCATTGTTTCTTTTTTCTATTGATTCGGTTTCAAATTGCTTTCATGCATGTTTAGTTTGTGTTTAACCCTTTTTGAATGATAGTCGTTTTAGGTTTAGTGGTTTTGATTAGGGTTTATCACTGAAATTATTTTGATTAGCCATTTTAGTTAGGATTTTATGACTTCGCTTGTATTATTTAATTCTCCTCCTTAGTCTGTTTCTAATTAGGTTTCATGACTGATTTTTTGAATTTTTGTTTAGTCCTGAATTGATAGTCTGTACTTATCCTGTTTTGTCAACTCGCTTTTGATTTTAGCATAGGTTAATCTAATGTTAGTCATTCACCTAAGCTAATTTATTAAGCAGTTATGGGAGAATTAATTAGGGTTCTGATTTAGTAATAGAGCATTAATCACTTGACTAGTTCATCTTAGGTTTGAAACTAAAATAAACCATAGTCTAATAACCTAACTATTTTCCTTAATTAATCAAAATCCTAAAACAAATTAAGATCCAAATAATTATTTTAAACATATTCAACATTACCTCTTAAAGAAGCTTGAGCTTCCAACTTCATTTAAAGGTTAGCTATTAGCTTAATCAACAAAGTAAGATGAAATTAGCTAATTAGATTAGTAAATACCCTTAACCTTGAATACTAAAGAAGTAATTCTAAAGGTACTAAGGGGTAATGTAGGAACTTCAATTTAAGAATCTTGGGTGTAAAAACCCAAGAAACTTCTATAATTAGGAAAATATCAGGAAATCAGAATCAGAACTCACAAAATTAGATATTTTAGGGGTAAAACAGTAAATTTTAAAAGGGAAAAAGGGCTGGAAATATAGGAACATTCTAGAAGGGGGGTACAGCTATCCAATAAGATAAGGTTAGACAGATGTACCTGTACTATTTCAGCCTAATAAGATAAGGAATATTCTCTAAAGATGCTACCCTAAAACACCCTATAAAAGGACTAGGGTATTCTGAAAATGATACACTTCGACATCTGAAAAGAGGCTCTTGAGACCTGAAAATACATTACTATTATTTTGAAAAACAGAAACAAAAAATACTGAAGTGATGAGTGCAAAAATAGTCTAAAAATTGGTCTTCCTGTGGTTGTGGATTTTCCTTCCGAAAGAGCTAGTTTTCTTGCTGATTTTTACTCAAGTTATTGGTATTCAAGTTATCATTCTCTGGGTTTCCTTACTGCTGGTTTTGCTGCTTGTGTTGCTGTGTTAATGCTTCAAATAGCTTTATTTTTTATCTCTATTTGGTCTGATTTCTTCTTGTTGTTTTTCATTCTCAAAGGTATGTAAGCTATTCTACATTAATTGAAATTTCGTTTGTTAAGAATGCATGTGACTACTTGTTGAAATCTGTTGGTTATTTTCTGATATGTGTGAATCCCTGAAGCCCACTTAGAGTTGTATAAAATGGCAAATGTTTCGCCTATAGTTGTTTGGCATTAAGGAAAAGAATCTGACCTTCTAAAGGTTAGATTCATTCCAGAAAAATGCACAAATGCTTTCTTACCTTTTTTTTAGAAAGGAATTATGAAATACAGGTTTTAACTCATGAGCATTGTTGGGCCTGCACTGAAGCAGCATATAGTCTCGTTGTCTTGTATTATTTCTTTTGGAAAATTTGTATTTCATAGTCAAAAGCAATGTAACAGCATATTTACTTCCATAGACCTTATACACTTTTCTCCTTTTCATTGTTGTAATAAGTTGGACTGGACTTTTATTAAATTTAGATTCAGTTGCGTTTTTTCTTCTTCTTATTTTTCCATAAATCTGGAATTTTCAATTCTTCAAAACTATAAAAGAAAGTTGTATCAATTTGGGCCAAACCTGCGAAGGTCACTCGAATTGGGCTAGACTCATGAACATGGCCCAGTTAGGCCTGATAGAGTATGAACTTCAGGACATTGGGCCTGGAGTGTTGAACCCAGCAACAACATTAAGTAATTAATGGTGTCAGTTTTTAGCAATATGGTTGAGTATTTTTATTTACCAAAATTTACTTAAAACGAGCAATTTCATACTGTTGGGTCATAAATGAGTTTCAGATCAACATCATAAAAAATAGACCTCGAGTCTAATAGAAATTAGCATATCACGAAAATAATTTAAAATTGTTCTTTTCTAAATGAAAATGGAAATGATCCAGTTTTGCATACTTTAGTATTTTCTCCTGATTTAAAGTCTTTCTTAAACTGATCAAGTGATTTTGACTCAAATAATTTTGTTATTTTAGTCTTAAAACATCCATTTGTGACAAAGTTTAGGGAAAGGCCTTGTAGATTCATGGACCGACCCGTTTATATGTATGAAATACCCTTATTTACTAAATGGGTCAAATAGTAGTGAAATCTTACATGTTTTTTCTATGATATTATATCTGTAATTCAAGCTTGCTTTACTTATTGTCATATAATTCAAAATGTGTTAGTATTTTTATTTCCTGTGCACTTAGAATCCCTCATATAATATTTTAGTTCGAGCCATGTATCTCCTTCACCTCAAATAGCCAAAAATAGGATTGGCCTAAGTGTTATTTGCTAAATTGGGCTAGATTTGGCCATCGCCCAAAAACATGTCCTTAGACTAGCTAACTTAGATTTTAGATGACTTTAAACATACCCTATAGTCCTAAAATACCTCTCTTAGATTAATACTACAAAATTTAGAGAATAATTGAATAATGATTATTGCTTCAAATAAGCATTTAAATCATCATGACCATAGTCATGGTTACGTAATCTACACTCGGGTTTGGCAACTCATTCTCCCGACCACAACTTCGAACAATAATAAAAGTCACATGTTGTAAATCGTGGGTGCATTTCATGTGGCGCGTTTACAATGTGTCCAAAAATGACAAGTGCACGCCATCGTGACTTGTTTCATGATAATCCATAAATATTAAAAGCGGCTAAAAGGTAAAAAAGGCTAAAATGCACAATAGGTTAAAATATATAGATAATCAGATAATTAGGCCAAATATCAATAGTTAAGCAACCGTGCTAATATCACAAAATTCGGGAGTGCCTAACACCTTCTTCCGGGTTAACAGAATTCCTTACCCGGATTTCTGGTTCGCAAACAATTTTAAACAGAGTAAAAGATCACCTCGATTTGGGATTTCAATAAATGGTGTCCTGGAATACCGTACAAAAATCCGGGTGGCGACTCTAAAAAATCAATATATTCAAATCGAATAATGTCACTTTAATTGGAAAAACTCCCTAATCTCACCCTTACCTGGGGGAGGGAAAAAGGAGGTGTGACACCAATGTACTTTTACATGTAGTTCGATCATGGCCCGATCGGCTGGGCCCCCTCATTTGAGACATCAACCACAATCATAATTTCAATTACTATTTCCAGCATAATCACCACCATGTGTGCGGCATGGCGTCCGATCACGGCCCGATCGGCTAGGCCGTCTCATCCGAGACATTACCTTTTCTATCAATCATCTTACGTCATACTTTCTTCACATCTATTCAATTCATTGGCACTTATGGCCACAATTATAATATCATTCTTGGCACTTGGCCGAATTTCATATTTCATGCTCCCCTTTTTCATTTTCACACATCATCATCATTATCGACAACAAGACTTTTCAATTCAAGACTTTTTGGTACATAGGAGAACGGTTAAGAGTCTTAGGCATATAGAGATTTTTCACATGCCTGATAACCTTCATTCAAACTTGACTTGAAGTCTTAACACTTATAACACACAGCCCATACTTCGAATAAATCCCCAAAAGATAACATAGTATAATAAAGCATTTGGTACACATATTGAACATATACCTTTCAACACAACTTTACTCGGGATAACCAATATCTTAGTGATTAACTCAGGTCTTACATAACTTACATGAACACCGTAGAATTCAATTCTAAGGTAGGGTAACATACCTTAACTAAGATTCCTTAAAATCTAAAATGTTCCGGAATTCTTAGAAACTTCAATCTATTTTAGAAAAATAACAAGTTGAACCAAAATTAGGAAGATGATCATGATTCTAGCTCATTTGAGCATTTTATCACCCACTAGGTGTGCATTAAGGTTTTAACGCCCTTTTATGTAAGATTCCATCATTCCACAACCCATTCATCACCATTTTTAGCTCACAATCTTTCTACACCCTTTGATAACACATGCATGCAAGATAAACAACTCCCATACCAAAAATATTTCTTGCTAATTACTCATTTTTAGTTAAAATTCGAAATTAATGTCTAGGGTATAGATTCTTACCTCTAGGATGAAGACTTAGTGATTTTTCCTTGTTAATATTCAAAGGTTTGAGCAAATATGATGGACAATTGGTTGAAGACTTAGTGACCTTGGGTTGGTCTTCCTCACTATGCGGCTGTTATGCGGCCCGCAGACCTGTTCTACGATCGCATAATGCGCCGCAGAACCTCCCTCCGTACAATTTCAAGTCTTAATATGCGATAAGAGTGAGGCCCTGGAAATGGTTATGGGGTCGCATAATTGGCCGAAAAAATGACATAAAAAATGGCCCAAATGACTGCCTCACTCTGCGGCCATTCAGCGACCCGCAGATTAATTATGCGGCCGCATAATAGGCCGCAGAAATGCCCAACTATGCAAAACATTTTTCCTTCAACTTCTTAGTGTACTGTTCAACCCAAAAAGTCTGTACCGCGGTGAGCAGTTTCTACTATCATTAACACATACGCCTACCCTAGCACCACGAAGCCCCAGTTTAGGAAAACATTTTAAGGGGCCTTACACCGATAATCCATGCACATATTCATCGATTCGTCCTTCTTCTTCGCAAACAACATAGGCGCACCCCAAGGCGAGATACTAGGTCTAATGAATCCCTTGTCAACCAAATCCTGCAACTGCTCCTCCAATTCATTCACTCAACTGGGGCCATACGGTATGGTGGAAAAGAAATGCGTTGAGTTCGATATCTCTATCGGATGGAATACGCGTCAGGTCTATAGGAAACACCTTTGGGAACTCCCTCACCACCAGAACTGAATCCATGGAAGCCACCTCGGCACTAGAATCATGGATATAGGACAAATACCCCAACCACCCCTTCTTGATCGTACGCCAAGCCTTCACGTATGAAATGACCCTACTAGTGGAGTGACCAGGAGTCCCTCTCCACTCCAGTCGAGGCAACCCCAGCATGGCTAACATCACAGTCTTGGAGTGACAATCCAAGAGAGAGATCATGATATGGTGACAACCAATCCATGCCCAAAATCACACCAAAATCCATCATAACAAGTAAAAGAAAGTCTACCCTAGTCTCATAGCTCCCAATAGTGACCAAACAAGAACAATAGACCTAGTCTACCACAATAGAATTCCCAACGAGCGTGGACACATAAATAGGAACACTCAAAGAATCATGATCACATATCTAAATATGAAGCAAAATGAGGTGACACATATGAATTAGTGGAACCCGAATCAAATAAAATTGATGCATCTTTATGGAAAGCCAAAACAATCCCTATAATGACCACATTAGAAGACTCCGCCTCGGTCAAGCTGGAAATTCATAGAAACGGGGATGAGCCACACCAATCTGACCACCACCTCTCGGACGGCATCTCGCTAGCTGTCTGACCACCACCTCGGGCTAACTGACCCCCACCCCAAATTCACTGAGCGGGCAGTGGAGCAACTGGTGCTGGAACCATTGCACGAGTACCATATTGTGGTATGCTGCTATGTGACCTAGGGCAAAACCTCACCACATGCCTTGGATCTCTATAAGTATAACACGCCCTTGGCTGATATGACCACTAACCCTGGAACTGACGTTGTCGACCTAACTAACCACCCTAATAACTCTTAATCAGCAGTGCACTAATGGGAGCTGAAGGTTCACTATATGTTATCTGCTAAGGACGAGACCCATAAGAACCACGGTTTCCCAAAGCACCATGTGATACCTGAAGCGCTGACTGAATCGACCTGACATGATGGCCTCTACTAACTGAAGCCCTTGCCCCAAACGAGGCACAACTCAAACCACCAAAATGACGAGGCCTCTTCTCAGATGCTGCCTCTCTACCCTGTCCATGAATCCCTTCGATCTACCTAGAGATATCAATAACTCGAGTGAATGAAATATCATCTTCAATCTCTTTGGCCATCTATAAACCTCGCCATCTTCTCCCTTTAAGTAAGGATAAAAATAACTGCATGAGCGGGATAAATCCATGAATCCGGTCTCATACTGAGTAACGGTCATGCTACCCTGCTGGAGGCACTCAAAGTGATTGGTGAAATCCTCTCTCTGAGTGAAGGGGATGAGCTTCTCCAAAATATGTGGGAATTGAGCCCAAGTGAGAAGAGGTGAACCTATTGGTGTGCCCCGAACATACTCTTGCCACCACCTTTTGACGGAACCATGCATATGAAACACTATGAAGTAAACTCTGTTGGACTTCACGATACCTATGTTGCACAATACCTCATGGCAACAGTCCAAGAAATCATGGGGGTCCTCAAAAGGTGAACCGCTAAAGTGAATGGGGAACAATTTGGTGAACTTGTCCAACCTCTTCAGCCCCTCGGCTGACATTGTGGGTCCCTCCCGGGACTGTGTAGCAATAATAGGTTGAACGGCTCCAAGTGGTTGAACTACCATAGTTAATTGGCCATGAGCCATCTGCTCTAGAGTGTGAGTAGAGGGAGTCTAGGCTCCTCCCACAACCTGAGAGACAACTGGTGCCATCGGGAGCATACCGGCTTGAGCCACCATGTCACGGTCCAAAAGCCACCTTAATGATTGTAATGGCACCTAGTCTCCGAAACTAGGTAAGTCGATCACTTACAATAGTTAAACCAATTAACATGATGTTTTTAAAACAGATTTTAATATAATTACTAAAATAAGGGTTATACAAGCCTACGCGACAATAATCACAATAATCCTCCCAAGGCTGGGTAGTATAGAGTCACGAACTCTAGTGAATATGTAAAAATAATTCAAAATACAATACTGTTCGGATATGGAATTGACAGTAATAATGTAAGGAAAGGACTCCAAGGGACTTCGGTGATCTAGCAGCTCTACTTTGACTCCTCGCGATCAAAGAAGCTAATACTGCCTGGGCGCATAGCCTCAAAAACCTGGATATGCACAAGACAATGCGCAGAAGCGTAGCATGAGTACACCACAATTAGTACCCAGTAAGGAAAGGTATTCCAATAACAAACAATTTCAACCACGACCGTGTTAATAGCTTTCAACAACTACAACTTCAACAACTCAACAATTAAGGTATTTCTATGAAATGGCGTCTTCAAATTCTAATGCATAACATAAGCTTAATAATAAAAGAGGTGGCATGAATTAGCAACTACGACTAAATGCATGAGAATAACTCAAATACATAAAGAATAGCATGTAACAAAAACTACTAATAAATTCATATAAGGGAAACCTCGACAATGGAAACTAGAACATGAAATAACAACTTCAATTAAAGCATGTAAGAAATAAACTTGACAACAAAATATACAACAAGTAATAACAACTTCAATTAAATTCTTATATGTCACCTAAGAGTTTAAACCGGTCAATCATCACATATAAGCCTCTTTACACACTCGTCACCTCATGTGCACGTCTTTCACATAATTCAAATAGTGCAATCAAACCCAATCCTAAGGGATAGTTCCCCGCCACAAAATTAGGAAAGATATTTACCTCAAATATGAAAAATAAACATTGTAAGAAGCCCTTCCTGGATGAAACAACCTTCGGACGGCTCGAATCTAGCCAAAATAACTTAATATCAAAAATAAAAGCCATAGGAAACAATTCAGGATAACAAAACTTCTATCTTGAACAAGAATCAAAAAGTCAACCCCGAGCCCGCACATCGGAACCCGACAAAACTTACAAAATCGAAACCCCATTCCAATACGAGTCCAACAATACAAAAATCATCCAATTCCGACCTCAAATCGGCCTTCAAATCATCAATTTATGTTTTGGAAAAGTTTTTACTAAAATCCCCAATTTCTCCTATTCAAATCATCAATAAAAATATAAAAATAAGGATAGATTGATAAAATATACAAAATCTGGTTCAAGCGTACTTACCCCAATCCAAATCGTGAAAATCCCTCTCACAATCACCAGAAACCAAGCTCTCTAACTCAAAAAGTGATAAAATAACAAAAGCCCTCAAAATAGAGTACTTATAAGTTTGTGCAACTATTATTACACATGGCGATCGCGGAATAAATTTCGTGATCGCGTAGACAAAATACACCAAGCCACAAAATAGTCTTTCGCGAAAGCGATGTACATGTCGCGAACGAGGTGCCCAACACAAGAACGCATATGCCAACACAACGCATCTACCGCGAATGCGAAGGTTTACGCCTAACCAACCCCCAGGCTCCCCTTCTACGCGAATGCGTAACCCCTCTCACGATCGTGAAGAGCTATTTCCCAAATCGACGCGAACGCGTACCTAGCTTCGCGAACATGAAGAGAAACTGCTCCTGCCTCCCAAAATCCATCCACTAAAGCGGCCATCCACTCGCGATCGCGATTAAGAAAACACCAGACATCGGAACATCAATCTAAAATAGGAGGAAATGGACCGTAGCCCATCCGAAATACAACTGAGGCCCCCGGGACCCCATCCAATCACACCAATCAGTCCCAGAACATAACGTGGAGCTACTCGAAGCCTATAATCACACCAAACAACATCGAAACTACGAATCGCACCTAAATTCAAGACTAATGAACTAATAAATTTTTAACTTCCAAAACTCACGTCGAACCATATCAAATCAGCTCTACATAACATCAAATTTCGCAAGCAAGTCCAAAATGACACAACGGACTTATCTAACACCCCGAACAATAATTTGAACTCGATATCAACAAAGTCAATTCTCGATCAAACCTCTCAACCTTCTAAACCTTCAACTTTCCAACTTTGGCCAAAAAGTATCAAATCAACCTACAGACCTCTAAATCCAAATACAGACATACGCCTAAGTCCAAAATTATCATACAAAGCTTTTGGAATCATCAAAACACCATTCCGGAGTTGTCTACACAAAAGTCAAACTCAACTCTTACCACGTAAGCCCCTAAAATAAGAATCATTCTTCCAAATAAATTTCGGATCGCTCGAAAATCGAAACTGACCATAGACGCAAGTCATAATGATTAAGACGAAGCTACTCGAGATCTAATCCACCGAACAAAATTCTAAAGCTCAAAATGACTGGTCGTGTCGTTACATTCTCCCCCTCTTAAACAAATGTTCGTCCTCGAACGTGCTAATAGTCGCTCTGAAGCCAACAAATTACTATATAAACTTACCATACACATATACACGGGTGATCCCACACCACCCCAATCCATATAAGTCCGACAACACCATCTCGAATAAAGGTTATTCCTTCCACTCATACTGATAAGCCTTAGAATCAAATTTCAACACCGATCATTCCCCAAAGATCTGATCCTCACATAAACACACTATATCAGCCTCAACCAGCTGCAACAACTCATGCATACATCCACAAGGTATAACCACACGACATAACACATCATCCATCAGCCCATAGCAACATCTCTAACAATAATAGTTGCCCATAATCCAACCTGGTATAAGTAAATAACATTATATCAACTAGAACCTTGTTCCAGACCTTCCCAACACTACTAATGATGTACGAAACATGTAAATCACATAACTATTCACACCTCGCGCCTCCTAGGAACATACGATGCAATCCATACTGAACCATCACAACTCGAATACAACTAAGATGGAAAGAGAGACACATGAAAGAGCTACCCAACAAATTTGTCAGGCATAACTCACTATCAGTGCCATACTACGAATCCACTCCACTATGGAGAAACAAAACAAACGAACTAATCACAAAAAGGATCTCATCCTAACATAACTCCATCGCCGCACGCAACACGATTTCAACATATTGTCCCACACAAAAACACGAGGATCCCATCCTCAACTCTGAATCACAAGTAGAATAAACATCACACCAACCGAAAACCTTTCACACACTCAATTTTGCAGAACAAAACCACAACACCTAATGGACTTCCCATATATGTCTAGCACCTAAATGACAAGTCATAGCCAAACCATCCAAAAATCACATCAAAACCTATTGTATTAAGTAATAAAAAGTTCATCCTAGTCTTTCAGCTCTCAATAGTGAACAATCCAAAATGAGAGACACGAGCTTCCACTATAGAATCCATCAACAGGTGTAATCACATAAACATAGTAAAAGAATCACGAAACACTTGCATAAATGAAGCAAGATAGGAGGACTCATACCAATAAATAGTACAGGATCAACATAAGACTGATGCTCCTTTATGACTAACCGAACCATACATATAGAGACATCATTTGGTGCAGAAGCCTTAGCCCTACCAGGGAAATCACAACAACGGGCTTGGCCTCCCCCTCTAAGACAACCTCTACTTGCTTGTCCTTTACATCTAGTTGACTTTGCAAATAGAGTAGCAACTAGAGTGGAACCCATAGCGTGAGTTCTATGATGAAGTCCACCTCTTTAGAGTCTAGGGAAATCTCTCATGATGTTCCTAGTATCACCACACTCATAACAACTCTTATGTGGGCATGGTTGTTGGTACTGAGTTTGACCTGTATGACTGGAGTAACCGCTATAGTAACCCCATGCAGGAGGTGCAGTAAAGGTGACTGGACCATATGAGTACCCTGAGGTCCTTGACTAGCTGGAGCACCACGGGTAGTCTGAAGTGCGTACTGTACTGGCTGACTGACGGAGCCTCTATAGTGAAGGTTCAGAGTCGAAGAGAAAAATCCACTAAATACTCCAGGACCTCGAGGCCTCTTGGCTTCCATATCCACCCTCTCCTGACCTCGAACATTCTCTAATATCCTGGCAATATCTAGAACCTACTGAAATGGAGTATCAGTCTCTAACGCACGAGACATGCTGAATCTAAGACCATAACGAGCCCCTCGATAAATTTGTAGACTCGCTCTCTGACTGTAGAAACCAAGGTAGGTTCATGATGGGACAACTCACTGAACATAATGTAATACTCTGACATTGTCATAGTCCATTGATTCAACTGCTCGAACCTTGTGCGCCATGCATCACGGAGTGTATGGGGGAAAAATTTACCTCAAAAATATATATGAAAACTGACCCCAAGTGAGTGGCACTGCATCATCTGGCCTACCCTCCTCATAACCCTTCCACCACTTATATGCTGCTCCGGACAGCTAAAATGTAGTAAAGTATATTCCACTCACCTCCACAATGCCCATGGTTAAGAGAATACAATGGTACTTGTCTATAAAACCTGTGCATCCTCGCTAACTGCGCCACTGAAAGTTGGAGGATCATACTTCTTGAACCTATCAAGCCTATTCTTCTCCTCCTTTGATTCCTCTGGCCTGACCTCAGGCTGAATCGCGATAATGGGTTGTACTAGCACCAGACCCAGAGTATGACCAACATGAGCATTCTACTCTAGAGGCGGCAGGAGTCTGAGCTCCTCCTCTAGCCAGAGATGTAGCAGGTGAAACTGGGATTAATCTTCCTGAGCCAAAGTGTCGAACATGCTCACAAAATGTGCTAGGGTCTCCTGAAGTCCAAGGGTAGCAACAGGCGCCTCAGGTGCCATCCCCCTAATCGGAGCTACTGATGTCTCCTCAGTTGCTGCTCTAGAAGGTGCTCTAGTTGTAGTACATGTCCCTCCTCTGCCTCGACCTCGGCCTTGGCCTCTTGCGGCTCTAGTAGGGTGCGCGGGTATCTACTCAGCTGATTCAGTGGTGCGTGTCCTCACTGTATGTGAGAGAATAGAAATAAAAGGCTCAGACCGATATCAATAAATATGCACGATAGGAATGAAAGAAGTGGAATTTTTCTAATAGTTCTATTTACCGTGCAAATGGTATATACAATTATATTTAGTTAAGTGGTTCTAAAAATATGTGATTTATCTTAATGCCAGTTATTGAACAATTGTAGCTAAGTGCGTTAAGGCAGAGTATAGAAAAATTAGTTATAAAGTTGAAGAAAAGCAAACCAGAGCGCCTTAGGTCGAAGGCTCGATGTAGACCTCGAGGGTGTTTGAGACCGAGGTTTGGGGCCTGGGTCGGAAGATCGATGGAGGTATAAAAGACTTGTGGGCCTTGGGATACGCTATTTATGATCAATGATAAGCTATAAATGAAGAACAAGTAATGGAAAGCAGTAAATGTGAGTAAATGAGCTAGTAAAGAGAAATAGAGAATGTTTTGATATTAAAGCAGAAAATGTTCTTGTGCCTTGTATTCAATAATGTGTGTGTTGTCTTACAAAATAACAAACGTCCCCTTTTTATAAGAGGGGGAATTCCAACATAGTACACAAGCATTTATTACATAGATTTGCCATTGATACTTCCATTTAATGTTTGAGTATGGATATGTACTTTTATTACAGAGTCATTTGTCTTTGTCCTTGCGCCGCTTTCCAACACCGATCCTGAGTATGTATCGCCCCGAGGTTGACGTAATGAAGACCCGAGGTCAGAACACGGGTCGTGCCTTGCGTTTCGTATCATACAACTGTCTGACGCCGTAATACATATAAATCGACCTTCCCGATTTAGCCGTATACAGATAGTCCCCGCGTTTCTTAGAGTAGAACGATAAGAATCATTCTTGAATGTTCATTCCTTTGATATTTCCGTCATGGCGACAACTTACCAGAGCATTTAATGATCTCCCTCAAAATACCACGCAAGGCCTTTGTCAGCAGGATCCTCGATAAGACCCACGACTCGCTAATGATTCAATCCTTTCTGTTTCCCAAACATTGCTTATGTCGTTGCTATAAATATCGCATTTGTGTGCCATCCGAATTCCCACTTTCATTTTCAAGCTTTTGAGGCTCCCTTTGCGGTCGTCCCTCTCCTTAGATTTATCTTCTCCTCCCCTATCTTGTAGAACCTGATTTAGTCATGGCCAAGACTTCCAAGACAATCCCTCGAAGAGAAGATACTTCTTCCCCTGTACGTACGTCAAAAGATAAGACGAAGAAACCACCGAAGATAGAGCAGCGTATTCCTGGCGATTTTCAGACGATCTCCGACCTCACCATAAATAACCCTCCTAACAAACCGGGTGAATGTGAGCCTGTATCCAAGTATATCAGTATAATTCCCAAAATCGAGAGGGTAAAAATCGATTGCGGGTGGGAGGAGACAACGCTTGTTGAGATTCCCAGGTCTGAAAAAGACATAACTACTTATAAAGTTGGCTTCCTCGGCATCTATACGTACCACTTCACACTCGGACCCGTAGTTTCTTCCTTTCCACCGTCGATCGATCCGAATATACTGAATTTCTGATGTCAATACCGAGTAACACTCGGTCAGATATATCCCTCTTTCTGGATGATCGTATATATGCTTCGGCACTTCTCTAACCAGATCGAGGGAATGACTTTTACCCTCGATCACTTGATACGGTTATACAGCCCCTAACTCTTTCGAGGAGGTTTAATCAAGCTTCACCATCGATCCGCGAAGCCATGTTTTGCGAGCATCGATGAGGACAAGGATCGGGGCTGGATGGGTCGGTTTGTTAGAGTGAGGACCGTAGACATTATTCCAGCCGACCGAACTCCATTCCCAGAGGAATGGAACACGAATCATAAGTATCGTCATTTCTTGAGACATGTTTCGTTCTTATCTCATCTCTATTTTCCGAAACGACCCTTTCTTGATAATACAGTCGTCATCTGGTTCCCTAATGCGGTTCCAGACATCTCAGGATGGATTATACGCTTAGACTCTACTTTTCCATATGGTACGCGCTCATGGCGGGATTTGGCCAAAACGCGCAGGCAGGCCAAAAAACATGGTAAGCCCCTTGCGTGAATGTTGTGTATTTCAACGCAGCCGTTTTTCTGCAAGAGCAAAACTGATATGCTCTTTCAATATAGGCCTTGGGGAAAACTGGTAAATGAGGCCACCTCTGCCCGTCTAGACCCGAGAAGGGCAAGAAGAGGAAAGAGGGGACCTCGGGTGAGTCCCCGAAATCAAAGAGAATCAGGGTCCTTAAGCCCAAAACTGATGCTACGGTCCTAACTCCGATTGCTACAGCGAGTCTGCGTACTGCAGATGATGACGGTGGTGAAGAACGCCTTGTGCCACAAGGGGCGAAGCAAAGTACCATTGTTTAGGAAGTTACTGATCAGGGGTCCCCCGAGCTGGAAATAGTTAAAGTGAACCAGCTTTGATTGGGGCAAAGCATAGGCGGTGACGGAGTCCCCGAGCGTTGTTCAGATCATGATGTGGCCCACACCGATGGGTTTTTAGTTGCCTAGTCCAGGGGACTCGAACCCGAAGCAACTCGTGATCAAACAATCATGTCATCCGATATTGTTGATAACCTTGGTGTGGGTCTTTCATTTACTCCTAGCGAGATAGGTGATGCTTCGAATAGGGGTGTCGCCGATGTGGAGGGCTCCCAGGGTGAGTTTGACTCATTCACGGAGTTTTTTGTCAGTCTCAAGGATAATGGTGACCTCGATGCCCCGGTCTCCCTAGAAGAGGTGAAGAAGCTTCAAAAGAAGGTAATCTTCATCCTTCCCTTCAATTTTCCTCCTTCATTCGTTAAATCTTTCCCTTCATACCGCAGGTCCAGAAGTTGTATGATCATGCCTTCTCCAAGATTCACACTGAGCTCACCAAGCGTGAGGAGGATCTTGGGAAGGTTAAGTCAGAGCTCGATACGTCAGATATATCCTCTTCTCGTAAGGATGAGGAGTGTAACGGGATCCGATCCAGTTTGGAGGGGGTGCGTCGTGAACGGGCTAATCTCGTTGAGCAGGTAATCATTATATATGAGTTTTATTTCCTTTCTTCCATGAGTCGAGGATTCTTTTGATATGCCTTGTATCACAGATCGAACAGGGGAATGCTAGGATGAGGCAACTCCAAGAAGAGGTCCTAACCAAAAGCGCGGAGGTTTTCGAGCTCAAGGGGAAAAATGAAGCTGTGACATCGAAAAGAGATTTTCTTCAGGGAAAGCTAACCTCGACCCAGGGGCTTCTCTGGGATGCCCAAGGCAAAATTGCTTTCCTAACCGCGGCCAAGGATGAGGCCGACGGTCATGTTACCTCGTATAAGAGGGATGCGATCGCCTCCAACGACCGAGCTAGGCAAATATCTGAAAAGGCAGAGCTAAAACGATCTCGAGCCGTTACTTACGCCCACTTGCGAGCTAGGAGACAAGCCCTTGAGGAAGCATGTATCGGGAGGGTTGATCTTGCTGGCAAGATAGAGAAAGCCAGAATAGAGAAGGAGGAATCGGTGTTCTCCACTTCTTCGGACGATGGTTCAGGTTGTGCTTCCGGCAGCAACTCGTCTGGTGGTGAAGGCAAAGAGTAGGCCTGTTTTATCACTTCTTCTTTTACTTTCCTTTTTGTACATTGGCTCATGTGGGGAGCTTCGTGGGGGCGTGCCCTTTGTAAACATATTTTTTGTGAATGCAACATGGGGTTTCCCCATTTCTTATTTACTTCGAGCAATAATGTTCCCTTCTTTTTCGATGGTTGGGCTTGTTTGGCGCTTATTCGTAGAGCGACAGAAAACTTTTAACAGCACGGGCCAGTCAGAGGGTCTTGGGTTGTTCCCTTTAGAGCTTGCATGGGAAAAGATGAAGCTTCCAAAGATCGGAACAACTTTGAGATTTCGTTGACCTTGATGTTCCTTTATGGTCTATAGTAACAACGAAACTTCCCTAAGATTGATGATCATGCGGACGGCCCCTTGAGGTTCGTCACAGCAGCTGGGGTCCCAAAATCGGGTACCATTTCGGGGAGGGTTCTGATAGCCGTGCAGGTGGACTTTTAGTGTCGTTTAGATACTCGAGGTAGGATATTTTCTCAAGGTCAAATTGGTACGAGGACCTCGAGCCTTTGGGAGATGTTGCCCATGTGGCGCGGTCTGAGGAGCGACAATGTTGGTCCTCCTGGTTCACTTTATTTGGAAACGACATTGTCCGGATTAACGACGTTTCAAGATAAGTTGATTGGCCGTTTCTCCTTCCTATAAATGAACCATCTTTCCTTGTCTGGCAGCCCTGTTGTTTTGAGCGATTATTACTTCAGTGGAGCCTTTCGCCCATTTACCAACCCTTTCTTTGTTTGAGCTCATGGCCTTCGCCTTGCCTTCCTTCCCCGAGCTGGGGCACCTATGGCTACCACGCCAAATCCTACCCTTCATATGGAGGGAGGTTCTGCTTCTTCCTTTTGTTTGATCGATGACGTGCTGGTGCCAGACGAACAGACACCGGAACTCGAAGTTGTGAAGAGAGACTGTGGATGGAGCGAGAACGTGGTTCTGCAGATACCTCTCCCCGAAGAGAGAATTATGACTCAAGTGAGGGGATTTATGAACGTATGCACACACCCTTTTACGTTGGCTTCCCTGGACAGGGTCGTGCTTGATCTTTGTAAGAATTACCAGGTTACTTTGGCACAAGTTCATCCATATTCCTGGAGGATAACGTTGACGATGAGATTTTTCAATGAGAAAGTGGGGCTCGTATTCACCCTTAGTCATCTCATGAGATTACATCGACTCTCGTACTGTCGCGGCTTGATCACTCTTTGACACCGATCTAGTCGGCCTCTCGTTGCAAGCGACGAGGAGGAGAGGGTCGTGGGTGGATGGATCGGTTTGTCCGGATCAGGACTGTTGATATTATCCCGCAAAAGTTCATGCCTTTTCCTGAGGGATGGAACTTCCCACATAAGTGGTACACCAGTGTATTTATGTTATATGCAGTGAAAGGCAAGAGTTGTGATGATGGTTCTTGTTTCCTCTGGCAGCAACCCCGTGGATGCCATTCGAGATCCCCGACTTGTCAGATTGGATTCGAGAATTGGCAGCACTCTGCTTGCGGTGAGAGTAAGTGGAGATACCTGATGGAGGGTGGATGGGAGACCTCCTAAATAAGAGATGGAACGGTCCGGAGTCAGTACCCTATATGCGGAGAACCTCTTTTTGAGGCAAGGTTCTCCCAGTGTTATAGGGGCGATGATGTCGTGCTTCATAGGTTTGAAGTCCCTACCCTTGAGAAGGCGACCCCTCCCCCGTCGAAGGTACTTCGAGGGGGGGTAATATGAGTTTGTTGGTTTCCTCTCCCATGGGGGATGCATTGCAGGGTGTTCAGGACCAAGGATCACATGACGGGAGTGGACCTCTCGGAGGCGGTGTCTTTCCTCGGAGTGGATTGATTGGGACCGAAGAGCCTGGATCCGAAAGAGCTTGGTCGTCATTCGGGGAGGCCCAGTGGTTTTTCACTTCGGTGAGTTTCGATGACCTTCCGACCATTTGACTCTGCATCCCTACTCCTTAATCGGATGTCAATTATCTTTGCAGGTTTCTGATAGGTTCAAGTACGAACTGAGGAAAGCGTCGGACAGGGCCAACTCCCTCCAGCTCTTAAATGATAACCAGGAAAGAGAATTGTCATACCTTCAGTATGAGGCGAGCCGGAGCCGCGATTATGAAGGTCGTCTCGAGGAACTGGTGATTTTTGCAGTAATGACATTAGTATTTGCAGTAATGACATTAGTATTTTCTTTCTTGCTTTTAGGGGTTAATGCCCTATTGCTGCAGTTTCAGAGGAAGATGCGGGACCTGGAATATCTTTGGGGCAGAGTAGGTCAGGCCGAGCGAGAGTGTAATGAGGTCAAGGCTTGGAAGGACGCCCATCTTGCGGTCTAGAAGAATGCCTTGGCATAAGTTTTTACCCTTGAAGCACAACTGCGGGATGCTCGGGAAGATTAATCGGTTCAGGCGAGAAAAATAGGAGAACTCGAAACCGAATTTTTACGGATGAAGGCCAAAGTGGTTGACGCTCAGGTCGAAGCTCGAGGATCCTGTGCAAAGGCCGACCAAAAGGTGCTCGTTTATTTAAAAGATGTTGTTGATATTCGGGCTGAACTGAGAGAGGTTTCTGATTGCGAACGCCAGAGAAGAGTCTATGCCCGCCATAGATCCCGAAGGGAAACCCTCAAAGAAATCCATGAGAGAGGCTTCGACCTTTCGGAGGAGATCAGTCTAGCCAGATTGGCTGAAAATGATGCCAGACTTCTTATATCTGATGGAGAAGAGGCTAATAGGGCTACAGTCCCCGAGGGGAGGTAGATTGGGTTTCTTTCTCCTGTTGATTGGGGCTCTTTGTAAAAGCGCCCGTGAATGTATATTTGCTTGTAGGGGAGATTCCCTGCTTTATCCGCAGTTTTAATTATCCAAAGCTAGCATGTCGGCTAAGGTCCATTTTGTCAATATAACCTTTAATCAGCTCGGAAGCTTTCAGAAATGGTCTCGTAAGCTCCAATACGCTTGCCCTTGGACATTTTTAGATAACTATTTTGAGCTCGGTCCTCGGGCCGATTTTTGGCTCGAGTTTATCGATCCCTATGGGTTTTGGGTTAGCTCGGGGGTCTTTTGAGCCGGCTTTAAGGCACTTATGCAACTTTAGCATTGTTATATTTCAATTGCTTAGGAATGTATTCGAAATTCTTTCGCGTTCATCCGACTCTTCGACGGCCCAAAAGAACCTCGACTACGAGTCGTTATGATGAACGGGAAATGTTCGACAATCTTTTTTATGAGCCGACATGAAATTATTCGTAACTCTTTCCTGCGAGCCGACATGAAAATATTCAAAACTCTTTCTCGCGAGACGACATGAAAATGTTCGAAAAGCTTGCTTACACTAAGGGTAACATGCTTTTAACCGGGTTTTTTCAAAATAATTTCGAAGGATTTAATTTTAAGGCGATAGCCAGGCGTCCCCAAATCACTTGATATTGTTGTTGGGCTGAAGCCCATCGACCGAAGTTGTTTTTTCTGGTCGAAGCCCTTAGTCCCGAGTATCGTATCCTCGGCATCTATATTCGAGGGTATGCTTTTTTAGGGGTCTTATAAGTTCGAATATATAGCCTTGGGGACTGTGTCTAGTTATATAAATACACCCACCTGGGGCCTTGCGATCTCGGTCATGCCTATCGGACTTACAGCCTTGAATATATCTGAGGCTACCCACTTGGGATCTTACGTCCTCGGGTCTCGATAAGCCAAATGCTAGTGATAACTGTTTCTCGAACTTACAAAATGTTTTGATAATAAAATATTCTTTTGGTGATTTGATAAAGGTATACATGTTTCCGTTGTTGATAACTTGACCCTCCTATGCGGACACGGTTCGTTTGACCGTTTGGCCCGACACACTATTTTCTTACTGTGATCCCTTTCGGGTTGTGTTGTTCTTCGCGAGGGATGGTCTTTCGGGACGCCGACTTACGATATCTTGGGTTGATCGGAGGGAAACCTTGAACACTTGACCGAGCCTTCCTTGGGTAGCACATGGGTGTTGCCTCGTTAAAAACCTTGCCGGCAAAACCCTTTTCGAGACAAAATCTGAGAGAAGGAAAAGAGTGCAACTCATGCTTTAAAACCTGAGACCGCCGAACCGGGAAGTGTTTAAACTCTCTTTCTTTAACATCTGCGTATGAGTTAGTAAGAAATACAAACAAACGAAGGGGTTATCGTACCTCAGTGATGATGAAGTCTAGCAGCCCTGGCGGAGTATTATGATTTTATGCCTGCTCTAGGGATGCAGTATGGTCCTTTATTTATAATTTCGAACATGACGGGTGATGCAGCGCGCTTTAGTATTTCTTTTTACCTGTCGAGGCAACGTTTCCAGTATCTCCATGGATTTGGTAACCTGAGTCGCGTCGGTTGTGCCGGTTGGTAGGGTGATTCCCCTTTTGCGGATTCGTTAGCCCTCCCGAACCTGCCTAAGATTCGGGACGTGGGTTTGATTTGGTAGGGCAGCTCGAGCTGCCTTACTATTCTTAACCAGACCGCGTCGGTCGAGCTACCTGATTCCATAACATAGGATCAATCTAAAATGTATTCATAAAAATAAAAGATATTACCTGAGGGCCGTTATTGAAAGGTGGTGAGGTCTAGATGCTTTTGTAGCTACATTTGAGGGCGGTGATTCCTCACATGATTGTGTGGATAACATGTTGTGGCTCTCCCTCTTCTCTCCTTCTGTTTACCTCTCTCTCTCGGGGTTGGGTTTTAGCCCGTTCATCGAGGAATTCTCTGAGGTGCCCTTTGCTGAGCAGTCGGACTACTTCTTCCCGGAGTTGCCTGCAATCTTCAATATTGTGACCGTGCATGATGTCCGAGCCATCGACGTTGAAGTTGTATTCCAATAGCTGGGGTACCTCTGTTGGTCCTGCGAGGCGATTGAAACCGACTTGACTTATGAGTCCCTGAGGGTTATGGCCTCAGTTTGTCCTTCGGTCATTGCGTGGTATGTTCCGTATGGGAACGTTTCTTCGATTTTTAACATACGGTTGGTACTTTTCTTTGCCCTGCCTAGGCTCTTTTACCAGGAGTTGGCTAGGGTATACTGAGCCCGAGGGGGCTCCCAATTGGTCGTCTTCTACCCTAATCTTCGACTGGTATCGGTTGTGTACATCTACCCAAGTGACGGCAAGGTATTCAACCAAGTTTTGTTTTAGCTTCTTTAAAGCTATTGAGCTTCGTTCGTTCAGGACTCGAGTGAAAGCCTGTATCTCCCAATCATCAGATACCGGTGTCAACTCCATCCGTTCCATTTGGAAGCGAGATACGAACTCCCGTAGCATCTCGCTTTCCCTCTGCTTTATTTTGAAGACGTCTGACTTCCTGGTTGCAACTTTGATGGCCCCAGCGTGTGCCTTTATGAATGAATCTGCCAGCACGGCAAATGAATCTATCAAATTGGGGGCAAGGTTGTGGTACCACATCATGGCTCCCTTCGACAGTGTTTCTCCAAACGTTTTTAACAGGACGGATTCGATCTCGTCTTATTTTAAGTCATTTCCCTTCACACGACAAGTCTAGGTGGTGATGTGCTCATTGGGGTTCGAAGTCCCGTTGTATTTCGCCAGGTTGGGCATCCTGAATTTCTTTGGGATGGGCTTCGGGGCCGCACTCGAAGGAAAAGGTCTCTGCATGAACATTTTCGAGTCCACACCTTTCAGGATCGGGGGTGCACCCGGAATTTGGTCGACCCTCGTGTTGTAGGTCTCCACCTTTTTGTCATTTGCTTCTATCCTTTTTTCACTCGACTTGATTCTCTTGGTGAGGTCCTCGAGCATTTTTATGATGGCTGGATCAGTAGCCCACCCCTCGTAGCTCGATCTCTCTGGAACCTGCTCGACTCGAGGAGCCACCTGTGGAGCTATAGTGCTCGGAGTCTTTTGCTGGCTTTGTAGCTGAGCGATCGCGAACTGATGTGCCTGCAATATTTCAAAAATATCGTGGAGGCTTACCTGCCTTTCTTCCTGAACCGGGGTGTTCTGAACCTCATGTTCTCCCGTAGGGTGCGTGTCACCGTTGGTGTGGGATCTGATGTCGACGCATTGGGCGTTGCGCGAGCCCACATCCGTCGGGTTTGGGTTCGGGACACCCTTGGGGTTTTGTAGTGGTGCACCAGCGCATGAAAAAGCTGCGTTGTTTTCTCCACGGTCTTCAACGCTGTTGTTTTTCACGTGTGTTCATCGATTTAGAAATTCTGTCCTGAAATCAAAGATTCTTCGGGCAAGAAAAAGTGTGAAAGATAACTTGCATTTTTTTTTTTGGCGAACTAGCACTAAAACACTCACTATTATTTTTAGCCCCACGGTGGGCGCCAATCTGTTTACCGTGAAAATGGTAATTATAATTATATTTAGTTAAGTGGTTCTAAAAATACGTGATTTATCTTAATGCCTGTTATTGAACACTTGTAGCTAAGTGCGTTAAGGCAGAGTATAGCCAAAGTAGTTAGAAAGCTGAAGAAAAGCAAACCAGAGCGCCTTTGGTTGAAGGCTCGATGTAGACCTCGAGGGTCTTTGAGACCGAGGTTCGGGGCCTGGGTCAGAAGATCGATGGAGCTATAACATACTTGTGGGCCTTGGGATACGCTATTTATGATCAATGATAAGCTATAAATGAAGAACAAGTAATGAAAAGCAGTAAATGTGAGTAAATGAGCTAGTAAAGAGAAATGGAGAATGTTTTGATATTGAAGTAGAGAATGTTCTTGTGCCTTGTATTCAATAATGTGTGTGTTGTCTTACAAAATGATAAACGTCCCCTTTTTATAAGAGGGGGAATTCCAACATAGTACACAAGCATTTATTACAGATATTTGCAATTTATACTGCCATTTAATGTTTGAGTACGGATATGTAGTTTTATTCCACAGTCATTTGTCTTGGTCCTTGCGCTGCTTTCCAACGCCGATCCTTAGTCCGTATCGCCTCGAGGTCGACGTGATGAAGATCTGAGGTCAGACCACGGGTCGTGCCTTGGGTTTTGTATCATACAACTATCTGACGCTGTAATATATAAAATCGACCTTCCTGATTTAGCCGTATACAAGTTCAATAGCCTCTCGACGATAAATATACATGTCTCCGTACCGATCCACAAGACTATACTAAACTAGCATGTGACTCGTTGAACCTATGAACCAAGAGCTCTGATACCATCTTGTCTTGACCTAAAATCCCACCTTAAGGATCATGATGGCACCTAATCTCCAAACATAGGTAAGTCGATCACTTACAACAGCTAAACCAATTACAATGGTGTTTTTAAAATAGAGTTTTATATAAATACTAAAATAAGGGTAATACAAGCCTACGCGGCAATAATCAGAACAATCCTCCCAAGAGTAGGTAGTACAGAGTCACGTACTCTACGAAATACATAAAAATAACTCGAAATACAATATTGTTCGGATAGAGAATTGACAGTAATAATGTAAGGAAAGGACTCCAAGGGAATACGGAAATCAAACAGCTCTACATTGATTCCTCGCGATCAAAGAAGCTTATATTGCCTAGGCCCAAAGCCTCAAATACTTAGATGTGCACAAAAACATTTGTGTAGAAGCAAAGCATGAGAACACCACAATCGTACCTAGTAAGTATCAAGACTAACCTCAGCGTAGTAGTGACGAGGTACAAGTCAAAACACCTACTATACATGATAACATGTGCAGTATATCAGTGTAAAGATAATAATGGAAGCAAGAATAAGTAAATGGAAACAAGGAATAAACATGAGATAAAAATAGTAAAGTAATTAGAACACCGTTAAAGTAACGGTGAAAACAAATAACAACCAAATAATCAAGTTGTTCTAACACAAGGTTTACAACAGAAACACACCCAGTTACCACACCTCATAACCACAAGCCACGAGTCCCAAATCACAAATCATATATACATGGCATCTCATGCCCACATTATCAATCACAACCGCACAGACAACTGACTTGTTACACGAACAACTCACGGCCTAATATCTCGATCTGCCAGGTATGGTCACAGGCTCACTATCACAATCCGCCCGGCATGGTCACATTCTCACTATCACAATCCGCCCAGCATGGTCACAGGCTCAATAACACAATGAAAGCAGATATACAAGAATACATGTGCATGATCAATGAAAATTCAAATTTCATACTCCTGAACTGGTATAAATGACATGTTGCAGTGTATGCATGTGCAAGTGTACTCTTACAACCCAAGTCATCAAGTAATATCAAAGACATCGAGTAGCCCATTGGAAACAACACAAAAATTCACGTAATGTGCATGACACACACAAAGAAAATCACACCACCATTCGACTATCATCAATAATATTCCCCCAAAGCCATCACATATCATCCCTGACATAGCTACCCTTATCCTATCGTGGTGACAATATCATAATAGCCACTCGTATCGTTCCGCCCAAACAATAAATGAAATAGCCACATGTATCGCTCCGCCCAGACAATAAATCAATAGCCACCTATATCACTCTGCTCAAACAATATATCAATAGCCACCCATATCACTTCGCCAGACAATATATCAATAGCCACTTGTATCACTCCGCACAATCAACAATAGTGAAATGCCACCCTTATGCTCTGCATAGCACTAATCAATCGACACAACAAATCCACATATGCCAACATCACAACAACACGACATATCAACTCATACCACACATGCCCATAGGCCACAACATTGCCAAAATCGACAATACCAATGTTACCACAACACATAGTGTACGAGTCAAACACAATGTGTAGAAGAATCTCAATAACAATAAAATGAACGATAAATAACTCAATAAGGAAATGTATTCCAATAACCAATGATTTCAACCACAACCGTGTTAATATCTTTCAAAAACTCAACGATGAAGGTATTTTCATTAAATGGCATATTCAAAGTCTAGTGCATAACATAACATAACAATAAAAGAGGTGGCATAAATTAGCAACTACGATTAAATGCATGAAAATAACTCAACAATGGAAGAATAGCATGTAATAACAGCTACTAATAAATGCATATAAGGGAAACCTCGACAATGGGAACTAGAACATGAAATAACAACTTCAATTAAAGCTTTTAAGAATAAGCTTGACAACGAAAGATAGAACAATTAATAACAACTTCAATTAACTTATAAGTAACCTAAGAGTCTAAACCGGTCAATCATCACATATAAGCCCGTGTACAAACTCATCAGCCCATGTAACGTATTTCACATAATTCAAATAGTGCAATATAACTTAATCCTAAGGGGTAGTTCCCCAACACAAAGTTAGGAAAGATACTTACCTCAAAGAAGCTAAATCAATACTCTAAGAAGCCATTCCCATGTAAAACAACATTCGGATGGTTCGAATCTAGCCAAAATAACTTAATATCATAAATAAAAGTCATAGGAAATAATTTCGAATAATAAAACTTCCATCTTAAACAAGAATCAAAAAGTCAACCCAAAAAATCAACCCTAGGCCCGCACCTCGGAACCCGACAAACTCACGAAATCCGAACAAACATTCTGATACGAATCTAATCATACCAATATAATCAAATTCCGACCTCAAATCGGCTTTCAAATCATCAATTTATGTTTCAGAACAGTTTATAAAAAAAATTCCCAATTTCTCCAATTCAAATCATCAATTAAACGATAAAAACAGGGATGGAATATGAAATATAACCAAATCCGGGTCAAGAATACTTACCCCAATCCAAATCGTGAAAATTCCCTCCAAAATCACCCAAAACCCAGCTCACTTACTCAAAAGTGATACAATAACAAAAGCCCTCGAAATAGAGTACTTATAAGTCTACCCAGGTATTACATCGCAAGTGCGAAGACAAAATACACCCAGCTGCAAAATTGTCCTTTGCGAATGCAACATACAAGTCGCGAACGCGGTACCCAACACAAGAACACCTACACGAACGTGTCTCATCTACCACAAACATGAAGATTTACGCCTGACCAACCCCAGGCTCCCTTTCTACGTGAACGCGTATCCCCTCTCGCGATCGAGAAGACCTATTTCCCCAAATCGACGCGAATGCGCCCCCAGCTTCACAAATCCGTAGAGCAATTGCTTCTGCCTCAGAAAATCCCACTACGAATGTTGTCCACTAACAATCGTGATTTAGAAAACACCAGACATTAGAACAACAATACAAAATAGGAGGAAATGGCTCGTCGCCCATTCGAAACACACCTGAAGCCCTCGGGACCGCGTCCAATCACACCAATCAGTCCCAAAACATAATATGGATATACTTGAAGCCTCAAATCACACCAAACAACATCAAAACTATGAATCTTACCTCAATTCACGCCTAATGAATGAACTTTTAACTTCCAAAACTCAAGTTGAGGCATATCAAATCAACTCGGAATGACCTCAAATTTTTCATGCAAGTCCCAAATGACACATTGGACTTATTCCAACTCCCAGAACCAAAATCCAACCCGATATGAACAAAGGCAAATCCCGATCAAACCTCTCAACCTTCCAAATCTTCAACTTTCCAACTTTCGCCAAAAAGCATCAAATCAACCTACAGACCTCCAAATCAAAATCGCGACATTGCCTAAGTCCAAAATCACCATACGAAGCTAGTGGAATCATCAAAATACCATTCTGGAGTCGTCTATATAAAAGTCAAACTCCGGTCAACTCTTACCACATAAGCTTCTACAACAAGAATCGTTCTTTAAAATAAATTTTAAATTTCTTGAAAATTGAAACTAACCATACAGCAAGTCATAATGCATAATACGAAGCTACTTGAAACCTTAAGACATCAAAAGAAATTCTAAAGCTCAAAATGACCGATCGGGTCGTTACACACATTTTCCATAAGGCCAACAATCTGGCGGACTAGGGCGTTTTGAAGTATAGGGGTAGAAATGAACCCCTCTGGGACCTGAGATGGTCCAACTGGCACGACTGCAATAGGGATCTCATCATCCTGCTCAATATGAAGCTCAACAATAGGTGTTGCTACGCGTGCTCTAGGCTAAGCTTTGCCTTTGCCTCTAGCTCTACCTCGGCTCCGGCCTCCACCCCTAGTAGTGGTTGCATCCTGGGGCTTGGATCATGATCACCTACCGATGTAGTACATTTCCTCACCATCTATGAGAGAATAAGAATAGAATGATTCAAACTCAGTGATAGAATAACATCGCATGATACAGAAAGAAAGCAGGTGAAATTTCCAAATGCCTTATAGCGTCTAGAAGATAAGTACAAACGTCTCTGTACCGATTCTCAACACTCCACTAAGCTTGCTAATGACTCATGAGACCTAGGAAACCTAGTGCTCAAATACCAACTTGTCACTACCCAAAATTCCAACCAATAAGGGATCGTGATGGTGCCTAACACCGCTTTCTAGGCAAGCCAACCCGACTAATAATTTGCAAAGAAAATCCATAAATAATCAACAGCTGAAAAAATATAACATAACGTAAAAAACCTCTATGATAACATAATAATTTCTAGAACAATAACTAATGCAATACCTCCCAAAAATTTAGTGTCACAAGTACATGAGCGTCTAGATCCAACTATATACAAGGTTTTGAAAGAAATACAATAGTGTCCGAAATAAAATGGAACCAATACAATGAAAATAGGAAAGTGCTTTAAGTCCTGCAAAAGGGATGTAGTTCTATCTTGAATCACTGCTTGGTATTCACTAAGTAACGCTCAGGACTCTATTGGTTCCAATATCAAAATCTGCACAAGACGTGCAGAAGTGTAGTATGAATACAACCGACTCAATGTACTCAGTAAGTGTCAAGCCTAACCCTGACGAGGTAGTGATGAGGCTAGTACAAGATACCTACTAAAAACCTGTCCAGTTATATACATAAAGTAACATAATAACAAATAAAGTGTCAAAACTAACAGCAGGGGAGGGGCATGTAGAAAGGGACAATACGCGGAACAATAAACAAGAATCACTAAATGAACCTCTTTCAAATAAGCACCGAAACCATCAAGTCAAATTCACATTTCAATTAACAAGTCAAATCTATAAAATTAACAAATTGCACGGCACCACCCTTTGTGCTTTTACTTTCATCCTCACCATATATCATAAATGCAAGTGAACGGCATTACCGCGGCATCAGCATTCGTGCTTTAACCTCTCATTATAAATAAACATGTGCACGGCATCACCCTTTCGTGATTTTACTCTCATCCTCACATGATCATAATAAAATATGTATGCATGGCATCACCCTTCATGCTTCAACCTCTCGTGATAAATAAGCATGTGCACGGAATCACCCTTCGTGATTTTAACCTCACATTCACTCAATCAATGATATCAATATAAAAATTAGGCACGGCAATACCTTTCGTGTTTTTCACTCGCGCTTTTCACTCTTCCTCACCAAGCAACAACAACAACACACATACAAAGCAATGTAGGAAGAAAATACACTTCAACAATAGAATTAAACTCCAATCACTTTATGAGAATCTCTCCATAATTAGAGCCAACAACCAATTACAAGCTCCACATTCTCACCACCCAATATAGCGATAATACAATATAAGAAATAACTTGGAAGAGACTAGTCAAAGAATAAGTGATCTATCTAATGTATGGAAGGTATGGTAAATTAAATAACATGGTACAATTAAGATAAATAATCCACCCGCATGCTTATCTCAATGGCCAACGCATATACACTTGTAACCTTACATATACGTCACCCCCAACACATAGTTCACATAGGAAATAGGCTCAATTCTATATTAATTCCCTCAAATCAAAGTTTACCACGACACTTACATCTTTCTGCAACCAAATCAATAATCAACCACGACTTTTCCTTTCAAACAAGCCTCCAAACCAACTGAATCTAGTCAACTATCGTTCAAACAATTCAAAATAAGCTTTAGAAACTACCCACGAATGAAAAAGGTTCAATCTTTAGCTAAATTAAGCAAAAGTCAACCCCCAGTTCGCTTGGTTAAAATTTGAGATTCGGACCAAAGCCCGATTACACAATCACTCCCGATCTCGGTAATGTACTTTTTTCGAAATCTGGCCTCAATTTGAGGTCTGAATCTTGATTTTACCAAATCCCTAAATTTTACCCGAAATCCCTAATTTATACCTTGAAATTCCTATATTTGATATTAAAAAGTCATGAAAAGTAGTTGAAATTGATTGAAAACTAGTTAAAGATTCTTACGAATGAATTTGGCAACAAAAAGCTCTCATGAAATCACCTCTATGGAATCTAGGGTTAAAAATAGTATAAATTGAGTTAAGTCACGTTTTTTCCAACTTTTACCCACCTGCAGATGTCGCAATTGAGAACTCTTGTTTTCCATTACGATGTCCACAAATGTGAACAACTGATCGCAAATGCTATCACTATCACAGATGATCGCATTTGCGAATAGCTCCTCAATCGCAAATGTGAGTGTTTACCTTGAAAATGGTAATTACAATTATATTTGATTATGTGGTTCTAAAAATATGTAATTTATTTTAATTCTAGTTGTAAAGCAGTTGATGCTAAGTGTGTATGAAGCAAATAAGGTAAAATGATATGAAATCGAAGATAGGCAAACAAGACTGGCTCAGGTCGAGGGTTCCGAGCTAGCCGAGATGGATCCTCGAGGTCGAGGCTCGGGGTCAGTGGCGGATGATCGATGAAGATGTAATAACTTTATGGGCCTCGAAGGAGGCAATTTATGATCAATGATGGATAATAAATGAAGAACAATTAATGAAACACGATAAACGCAAGGTTCTGGTGCAGACTTGTACTATCCCACAGTCGCTTGTCAGCATCAGCCACGTGTTCTCGGGAATCCTACGCCTTTCTGTGATGGGCTCCGATCTTATTCTCGTTTCAAGGTGCGTCAATCCTACGATACTACCCTTCGAGGGATTCGGCCTGAGGTCGCACTTCGGGTCTATTTTCGATGCCATAAAAAACCTCAAAATCGGTCATGCCCGATTTTGACCGTATACAGATAGTCCCCGTGTTTCTTGGAATGAAGAGAAAAGATATGATTTGAATTCAATATCCTTTAATGCTTCCGTTGCGGCATCACCCATGTCATATAAAGCGATTTAACGTGACAAAGGAGAATCCAAAGGGTCGTGTCCATACAGCTACTGCGGAGCCTTTGAATTGATTACGCTAGTTACTGTCTTTTGGCTTCCTCTAACGTATATGTGGATTCTCTATAAATACTCCTTTTGCCTCTTCTTTTTCACTGTATCCCCTAGCTCTCTGAAATACTTCTTCTTACTTCTTTCTTGTGTTCTCTCTCCGACTATATTTCTTTTCTCCTTCCAAAATCTCCGAGAATAAAATGGCGAAAACTTCCACCAGTGTTACCCAAGATGATAAACCTTCCTCTTCTTCACGCCCGTCTAAGGGGAATACGACAGAACCTCCTCTCCTTGAGGAATGCATCCCCGGAGCGTGCGTGATAACCTCTGATTTCAAGATTGATAAACCATCCTCGAGGCCAAGGCGATGTGAGCCCATGTCCCGATATATCAGCTTAATATCAGATATCGAGAAGGTGAAAGTTGACTACCACTGGAAGAGTTCAGTAATGGTGAATATACCCTCTCGGGAGGAGGACATAACCACACACGAGTCTGGATTTCTTAGTGTGTATACCTATCCGTTTACCCTTGGCCCAGTGGGACCATCGTCGCCCCAAATAGATCTTGTGATCCTTGATTTCTTTGAATAGTATTAGGTGACTCTTTGTCAAATACATATGTTGTTCTGGCATGTAGTTTATATGACCAGATGTTTTACGAACACGGTCGAGAGGATTCCATTTACCCTCAACCACTTGGTTAGAATGTATGGCCCCCGACTTTTTCGGGGTGGCCTGATTAAACTTCAACGTCGGGCCTCGAGAGCCTTTTTTCCCTGTACTGACGAGGTTAGGAACAGAGAATGTATGAGCCATATTTTCCGAGTTAGGACTTCATATTTGATTCTGGCGAAAAGTATGTCGTTCCTTGAAAGGTGGAACACGAAACGTAAGCGCATAAGTTAGTTAGTCATCTTTTTTCTTTAAATTAATTATTCCGCGAACTAACTCCTGCCGATGATGTAGCTGATGCGGTGTACCCCAGATCGATTAAAGACCTCTCGGTCTGGATTGGCCATATATATTTTATCCTCCCATATGTTGAGCGCGTGTGGAACAATTTGTCAGTGGCTCGGTGGGAGGCAAAGAACCATGGTAAGCCTTCATTCTTGTTGTAATTGTGTTTCTCCCACTGATTACACCCTCGCACCCGGTGGTAATATTTTGCATTTTTAAAGGCTAGGGAGAGGCTTCCGTGATGAGGGATGCTCCGCCTGAGGAAGCGAACGCTCCGAATCTTGACAAAATGAAGAAGAAGAGGAGAAAATCGTCGGATGAGCCTTCGAAATAAAATAAGGCCAAAGTTAAATAATCCAAGGCTGATTCAATAGCCTTAACTCCCGAAGTTCCTGAGAGTCCTCGAACTAGAGGCGAGGAAAGAAACAATCCCCTGATGGTGCCCGTGGGGGAAGAAAACCTAGCTGTCCTGCCTTAGGCCGAGACGGTGACTGTGAAATCGAAAGCATCTAAATCGAGGCTCAATGCTGCTGTTGCTTTGCCCGGAGCCTAGGAGACTGTTGAAGAAGTGTCGGGTGATGTCCCTGAGCTGTCTGTTAACCGGTATTTTCCACGAGCAGGGGTGTGCCAGGATGGTGGGTCGGGGGAGCCTAGTTCTGAAGTTCCTCAAAGGCAAAAGAAGGCCCCGAGAGTTCTATCCGGGGTCATTGATGTGAGTGAATCCCCTCCGGAATTTCCCTTACCTTTGGGGCAGTTGCTAGATGCCCACAATAGAGAGTTTCCCGATGCGGGAGTGTCTACTGAGGACAAAGATATGTTTGAAGGGTTGTTTGCTACAACCGAGGAAAACCCTGAACTCAAGGCCTCATTCATTTTTCAGTGATCTCGATAGGCTCTGCGAACAGGTAATCTTCCGCAAGGTTTATTTGGCGCCTTGATCCCGATCTTTCTTACTTTGTTTCATTCGTGCTTTCAGGCCAAGGCGCTTTATGATCAGACCTTTGCCAAGTTTCAAGCTGAGTTGGCTCACTATGAAGGTGAGTGCAAGAATCTTACTTTGGAAACCAACGAGCTTAGAGCTCGGTTTGCCGAGAAAGAGGAAGAGATTTGCGGCCTTCGGTCCTGTTTGGAGGCCGCGTCCCAAGAGAGAATTTGTCTTGTCGAGAAGGTAATATAATCTTTATTTGTCTTTGTCCGCACATTTACCTAATTTTAGTGTCGCGGCATAATTGGACTATTTTTTTGCAGTTTGAGAAGAAAGATGCTCTGTTGAGGGAAGAGCTACGAGCCCAAGGTGCTGAAATTCTCGAACTTAAACGGCACGTGAGCGAGATAACTGCCGAGAGAGGTACTCTCTAGGGGAAGGCAACCTTGGCCGAGAATCAGCTTCAGGACGCGAGGGCGGAGTGCGGTAAATACAAAGATCTTCTTGTTGAGTCGGCCGTTGCGTTATCCGCAACTAGAGCTGAAGCCGAGGTGCTTGTGTCCTCATACAAGGAGGATTTTGTTGCTGCAAATGATCAGTCCAAGAAAGTGTCCGAGGGGGATGAGTTGCATCTGGCCCGAGCTGTGGAGCATGCCAGATTGGAATCTCGGAGGCAGGCTCTTGAGGATATTCTTTCCTGGGGCATCGATCTGTCTGCCGAGATCGAGAGGGTGAAGACCTTGGAAGAGGAGGCTGCCTCCTTGCTCACTTCTGAAGGTGAATCGAGCAGTGGCTCGGAAGATGATGGAGATGAAGGTGAAGTCCCCGAGGGGGAAGTGGCCGTTGAATACCCCGAGGCCGGAGCTGGAGCTGCTGAAGGCATAACTTCTAAGGGAGACGTTGAAGGCACAACTCCCGTGATAGATTAGGGTTATATTTGTTTTCTCCTTTGTAGGGGCTTTAAACTTATGTCCTGTAAATACGCTTCTTTTATCTTTATGTATATGTAAGGAGCCTTCCATTTTTCGTCATTTCTTGTTTCGCCTTTGCCTTTGTAATAGATTGTAATGTTCGTTTGTCATTTGTCCGGGATCCGAACTTTTAGAGAATGCTCTTAGGTTTCTGTTTTTTGATGAGCAATTCTGCAATGGCCGAAAAGTTGACTACTCGGGTTTCAGTCCCCTGAATCGAGTTTAGACTCGAGTTCTTTGACCTTTAGGTCTTAAAGTCAGCCATGGGGCTTTTTAAGCATTTTCCCTTAGCCTTCTCAGTTAACCATTTCGGGCTCAGTCCTCGAGTCGCGTTACGGCTCGAGCTCATCGACCCTTAGGTTTTGAGTTAGCCCTGAGGCTTTTTAAAGCTGGCGCCAAGGCTCTTACGCGTAGGGTTGGTATGACCTTTAGTGTGGCTATATTTCTACCTCGTTACAGACTTGAAATTTTTTGTGTTCGTCTGACTCTTCGACGGTCTGATAAGGACCTCGATTATGAGTCGTTATGTGATGATAGATGGGCACCTAGGGAGATTTTTCCCTATGTATGAATTGTTTCGAGCCTTCTCGTTGTTTGGAGGTGACATGAAAATGATCGAAGCTCTTTTCGTTGTTTGGAGCTGTCATGAAAATGATCGAAGCTCTTTTCGTTGTTTGGAGTTGTCATGAAAATGATCGAAGCTCTTTTCGTTTGTGCCGAGGGTGGCATGCTTTAATCGGTTATTTCCGAAATAACTTCGAAGGATTTGATTTTATGGCGACATTCGGTGTCCCCGAGTCGCGGTAGTTTGGCCGGAGCCTATCGACCGTAGTTGTTATGTTTGGTCGTAGCCTATCGACCGGAGTCGTTGTGTTGTGTTTGGATGTAGCCTTTAGTCCCCGAGTGAGGTATCCTCGGTATCTATATTTGAGGGTATGCCTTTTTAGGTGTCTTATAGTTCGATTATGTAGCCTTGGCTTAAAACTCGGGATTGTGCCTTTTGCAAGGTCGTGTGATTTGGACATGCCTTACTTGAGGTCTTACAGTTTTGATCATGCCCGTAGGACTTACAGTTTTGAAGTCTCCATATAGAGGGATTTTGGGATCGATGTTGCCCACTTGGGGTCTTATGGCCTTCAGTCTTCGGTGTCAGTCCCCGAGTATCCGGGAATTTATTTTTTATTATTTGGCGAATGTTTTGGCCGGAGCCTGTTCTTGTGATGAAAAGAAAGAATTCTCTGAAAGTGCAAGGCTTTTTCATAAAATATGCTGCTTTGATCACTTGGTACAAGTATATATATTTTCACCGTCGAGGGCTCGATTATTCTATGCGGACACGATTCATTTGAATGTTTGGCCCGATACATCATTTTCCTGTCGAGACTCTCTTCGACGGCTTTCTTTGGTTTTTCTGAGGAGGCGGCCTCCCTGGGGGGATGCCCCCAAGTATTCGAGGTTGACTGGAGAGGAGCCTTGAATACTTGTTTGAACTCTCCTTGGGTAGTGTATAGATGTTTCCTCATTAAAACCTTGCTGGTAAAACCCCTTTTAGGGATAAAACCCGATCGAAGGAAAAGAGTGCAACGCATGCTTTAAAACCCAGGGGTCTTTTGTCGTTGAAGGATGTTCCGATATCTTTTACCGGATATCTGTAGAAGTTTAGCTCGGAACATATGAATGAAAACAGGAGTATAGTCTTACCTTAGCAGTAGTAGCGTTTGAGCATAGATATGTTCCAATTGCTCGGGAGTTGTTCGCTTTCCATGGTGCCAAGTTTATAGGACCCTTTTCTCGATTATTCCGAGGACACGGTACGGTCCTTCCCAGCCTGGGCCTAGCTTCCCCTCATTGGGATTCCGAGTGTTTAGGGTAACTTTCCTTAGGACTAAGTCCCCGACTCCGAAGTGTCGGAGATTTGTTCTCCTGTTGTAGTATCTTTCGATTCTTTGTTTTTGAGTAGCCATTCGGACCAATTAAGCTTCTCGCTTCTCATCCAATAGTTCAAGGGCTGCAGTCATAGCCTCGTTGTTTGAGCTCTCGGTGGCATGCCGGAACCTGAAACTTGGCTCCCTGACTTCGACCGGTATCAGGGCCTCGGAACCATACACCAGAGAGAACGACGTCTCCCATGTGCTCGACCTTGGAGTCGTTCGGTACGCCTATAGGACCTCGGGAAACATTTCCCTCCATCTACCTTTTGCATCTTCTAACTTCTTCTTCAAGTATTGAATGATGGTTTTTTTCATAGATTCGGCATGGACATTTGCACAGGGGTGGTAGGGTGTTGACAGGATCCTTATGGTCATCGAGGACTTTTTCACTTTGCTTCCGATGATCCCAGATCGGCACAGGATATGGTCTCATACGAAGTAGATGACTTATTTTTCCTCTTGTCTTCTCGAAGGCCTGCGCTTCCACCCATTTCGAGAAATAGTCAGTCATAAATAGAATAAACCTAGCTTTACCTGGTGCCGTTGGTAGGGGTACGACGATATCTATCCCCCACTTCATAAACGGCCATGGAAACAAGACTGAATGTAGTTGTTCACCGGGTTGGTGAATCATGGGTGCTAATCTTTGGCATTTGTCGCATTTCCGAAAAAATTCCTTGGCGTCCTTTTCTATGTTGTCCCAATAATAACCTGCTCTGATCATTTTTCGGACTAGAGAATCGGCACCGGAGTGGTTTCCGCAGTTACCTTCGTGGATTTCACAGAGCACATAATCTGTGTCCCCCGGTCCCAGGCACACCGCCAGGGGGCCCTCGAAGGTTCTTCTGTACAAATTCCATTTTGGTCGAGTGAGAACTGAGCTGCCTTGGTTCGCAGGGCCCTCGACTCTTTTGGGTCCGCAGGTAGTTTCCCACTTCCCAAATAATCGATGTACTTGTTTCTCCAATCCATGTCAGGCTGGTGGAGTTGATCTCGGCATTACCGTCCTCGATCACCGATTTCGCTAACTGAACGACAGCTCCGGGGAGTATGTCATCTTCTTCGATGGACGCCCCCAGATTTGCGAGGGTATCGGCCTTGCTATTTTTCTCTCGATGTATGTGGGTCATAGTCCACTCTTTGAAGCGATGCAATATGACTAGAGTCTTGTCTAAGTACCTCCGCATCCTGTCTTCCCGAAACTCGAAGCTCCCATTTACCTGTTTCACTACCAAGAGGGAATCACATATGGCTTCGATGATTTCGGCCCCAAGGCCTCTGGCCAGTTCCAGACCTGCAATCGTAGCCTCATACTCGGCTTCATTGTTAGTTAATTTTGCAGTTTCTATAGATTGTCTAATCATGCTGACGTTGGTGCCGAGACCGGACCCTTTCACGTTCGAGGCACTATCGGTGAACAGGGTCCATACCCCCGAAGATGTGCCAGCTTTTAACAGAAGTTCTTTCTCAACTTCGGACACTAGAGCGAGTGCAAAGTCAGCCATGAAATCCGCCAAAATTTTGGATTTAATATACCCGATATTATATTCCTCGAGACCGATGGCCCATTTGGCCGACCAGCCCTATAAATCGGGCCTATGTAATGTGCATCGAAGGAGGCACGTCGTTACAGCGTGAATGTGATGGCATTAAAAATAAGGTTTTATCTTTCGAGACGTACTAATTAATGCAAGGGCTAATTTTTTCAGAAGAGGGTACCTGGTTTCGGCATCGCCCAAAGTCCGATTCACATAGTAAACAGGCAATCGTGCACCTTGTTCTAAGGACGCGGTACGGTCATTTATCTATGAATTTGGGTGCAACCGGGGATGTGGCTTGATACCGCTACTTAGTCGTTCGCTTATCCTTAGGCTCCTTCGATATAGGAGGTGTGGACGTCGGTGCCACATCGTGTGCCGCGAACGTCTCTTTCGCGGTGTGTTGTTCCCCGTACACCGTCTCTATTCCTTCTTTGGTTGGAAACTTCAACATTTGGTGAAGGGTTGGTGATACTGCCTCATGCCATGGCCTCCCTAGCAAGGCTCTATATCTCATGTCTCCGGGAATGACACAAAATTTAGCATTCTGAGTCATGTCGGTCAAGTCGATCGGGGACGGTGATCTCCCCTATTGTTGTGTTTCTCACTGTGTTAGATTCACTGAGGACTCGAGGGGGGCGCAATATGTTCGAGCATACCGAGCTGCTCTATCTCTCTCGACTTGGTTATGTTGGTCGAGCTACCTGGATCTACAAGCATACGTTTAATTTTGAAATATATTCACAAGAAAAGAGATTACCCACGCACCGTTGTGTGGATGCAACAGGGTCTCTACGTCCTCGTATATGAATGTGAGAGTGTCCTTGGGTATGTATCCTCGAGTTCGCTTTTTCCTGGTGATGGATATTTTCGTTCGTTCGACAACGGGCTCCCGTGGGATGTGGATACCTCCCATGATCATGTGGATGACGTGTTGCGGCTCTTTTGTTTTGTTTTTCCTGTTCGCTCCTTCAAGCTATTTTTCTTCCCTGAAGGTGTTCCATGGATAGGCTGCCAATGAATTCTCGGAGGTATCCTTCGCCAATTAGATGGGTTACCTCCTCTCGGAGCTGCCTGCAATCTCTAGTCCTATGACCGTGCGTTTCGTGAAATTCGCACACCATGTTGTGGTTTCTCTACGAAGGATCTGATAGTATGAGTTTTGGCCACCAGGTGTCTTTGATTTCACCCATGGCCGCTACGATATCTGAAACGCCGATGTTGAAGTCATTCTTTGACGATAAGGGAACTTTCGTCGGCTTTGTGCACCTGCTGATCCTAGCTCTGCTCACCAGTTCTTGGGGAGCCCGACCTCGATCCGTCCTTAGATTGATTCGGTGTGCGCCGCTTCTTATGGTGTTTCTTCGACTCTCGACGTAAGGTCGATGTCTTTCTTTACATGGTCTCGGTTCTCTCTCCGGGAACCTTGATTCTATCCTCTTTACGAGGCCTTCGAGCGTTTTCATAACAGCGGGATCGGCTGTTGACCCTCTATTGTCCAACCTCTCTGGTATCCGCTGGATTCGAGGGGCTGTTCCATATGCCATTGTGCTCGAAATCTTTTGATGGTTTTGAAGCTGAGTGATTTCTGCTTGTTGTGCCTGGAGCATTTTAAAGATTAGGCGGAGGCTGACTCCTCTTTCTCTTTGAGCGAGGGTTCCCTTTGCTTAGCGCAGGCCTTCTCGACGTGCGCTTCTACCAGTGTGAGAGTTGATATCGTCATTTTGGGCGTTGCACGAGTCCACGCTCACAGGGGTTAACTCTGGCGAGCTATCAGGGTTCTGCAATGGTACATTGGCACTTAAAATAGTTACACCATTCTCCCCATGGTCCTCAGAGCCGTTGCTTTCGCGTGCATTCACAGAGTCAGACATTTTGACCTGAAATCAAAGATCTTTTGGACAAGAAAAGTGTGAAGTATTACTTGCGTTTTTCAGCGAACCAACACTAAAACAATCATTATTATTTTTAGCCCCACGGTGGGCACCAAACTGTTTACCGTGAAAATGGTAATTACAATTATATTTGATTATGTGGTTCTAAAAATATGTAATTTATTTTAATGCTAGTTGTAAAGCAGTTGATGCTAAGTGTGTATGAATAAAATAAGGTAAAATGACATGAAATCGAAGATAGGCAAACAAGACTACCTCGGGTCGAGAGTTCCGAGCTAGCCGAGATGGATCCTCGAGGTCGAGGCTCCGGGTCAGTGGTGGATGATCGATGAAGCTGTAATAACTTTATAGGCCTCGAAGGAGGAAATTTATGATCAATGATTGATAATAAATGAAAAATAATTAATAAAACACGATAAACGCAAGTAATAAATCAGTAAAGAGACAATAGAGAATATTTGAGTTAAAGAGGAGAGAATGTTCTTCTTCCTTCTCTTCCATATTATGTGCAAAAAATGATAAGGGTCCCTTTTATATAGGAGGGGCCCCCAACACAGTACATAGTCATTTATTACAAAGTTACATAGCTGGTACAGTTATTCAATGTTCTAGTGCGGACTTGTACTATCCCACACTCGCTTGTCAGCTTCAGCCACGTGTTCTCGGCAATCTCCCGCCTTTCCGTGACGGGCTCCGATCTTCTCCTCGTCTCGAGGTGCGTCAATCCTCTGATACTACCCTTCGAGGGATTCGGCCTGAGGTCGCACTTCGAGTCTGTTTTTGATGCCGTAAGAAACCTCAAAATCGGCCATGCCCGATTTTGACCGTATACAGTGAGTAATGCTTTTCAAATGCGAAGCTATTCTTACATGAATTGCGTTGCATATGCGACTTTGAGATCGAAAATGCGATCCCAGCTCAGTCCGCAAAAGTGAACTTTACTTCGCAAATGCGAAGTCCTAGCCCCCAGCCCATGTTCGCATTTGCGAGCCTGACATCGCAAATGCGAGGCTGGCAATTACGATATGTTCTTTGCAATTATGAGACCTGTAAGTTAACACCAGCAACAGATATGCGTTAGTTGTTCCAAATTAGTCCAAAATGCATCTGAAACTCAGCCCCTCGGACTCCAAATCGAACATGCATACAAGTGTAATAACATCACACAAACTCGCTCGCTTACTCAAATCATCAAAATAACATCATATATCAAGAAACCATCATCAACACTCAAAATTTCCAACTTAAAACTCTAATTTGCCAATTTTCACATATTGTGTCGAAACGTGCTCGGGTCAATCGGGACCCCAACCAGACATGTGTACAAGTCCAAAAATATCATACAAACCTATTTGAATCGTCAAACACCGATCCGAGGTCGTTTACCAAAAATGTTGACTGTGGTAAACTCTATCCTCATTTTAAGTCAAAAATCATGATTTCTTCAAAATTTCATATAGAAGCTTTCTGGAAAGCGACACGAACCACGCTCGCAATGAAATAAAGCTACTCCCTCCAGTCCCAAATAAGTGATTTTTTGGTTGTTTTCACACATATTAAGAAATTCACCTTATAAAATTAATTAGCAATGAAATTGACCATATTAACATTTACTATCTCTTCACATAAACACTCCTAACAAATACTCAAATTTTATTTGCTCCAAAGGCAATGTAGGAAATAATAATTAATTCATTCTTGAAATATGAAAAAATCACTTATTTTGGACCACAAGAAAAAACCAAAAATCACTTATTTGGACGGGAGGGAATATGAAAGATCTCGAAATACATAAAATAAAGGCTAATACTCAAAACGACCTATTGGATCGTCACACCTATAAAGGACACTAATTAGCCCATTAGCTTGTCCTCCTTTCTATGGTCCTACTTAAAATATATAGATATGTCATTATGGGTGTACAAAAGAGATTTTTCTCTAACAATTTTTATATATAAAAAAAAAACGTGAGCTAGGGTTAGCTTCTCTACGTTATCTAGGGAATTAGTAGGCTGTGGACAAAAAAAATTCATCTGTTTTGTGAGTATTAATTATGACCGGTGATACAAGTCATAATTATTGTATATTGGCTTCCGCTAAGGAGAAAATAGTAAATCTCCTAAACTACTTCTTCCGGTCGAAAATAAGTGATTCTTTGGCTTTTTTTTTCTTGTGGTCCAAAATAAGTGATTTTCCCATATTTCAAGAATGACTTAATTATTTTTCCTACATTGCCCTTGGAGTAAAATAATGTTGGAGTATGTGTTAGGAGTGTTTATGTGAAGAGATAGTAAAGGTTAATATGATCACTTTCATTGCTAATTAATGTTAAAAGATGAACTTCTTAATATGTGTGACAACAACAAAAAAATCACCTATTTTGGACCGGAGGGAGTAGTATTTATGGAAATATTACATGTGTGTTTATAAGAAAATATTGGGAATCAAAATCTTAGGAAACCACAACGATCACATAGCACAAAGATGGAGCTCGTATATGTAGTTAAAGAGTCACGACTCATGTGAACACGTAAACAAAAAATATGAATACAGAAAAATAGGGGAAAGGAAAAACTAGAGAAGGTGTTTCGCATTTGGAACATGCTTAGTAGGAAAATTAGAAATAAAAAATGATAATAACGAATATTTCGTTTCATTTTGCCTGTACCTGATTTAGTACGAAATTAAGAAAAAGGGAGACTTTTAGAACTTGTGATTGTAAATATGTCATGGCTATAAAATAATATCATTAAAGCAAAATAAACAGTTTAGAATTAGTTTTTTCTAATATAAAAGTTATTATATTTTTAAAATAAATTTAAAAAATAGTACCACATAAAATGAAATAAAAATGTTGGAAAAGCCACACGCAGTAGAACACGATGGGCGATGAGACAAAGTAAGGGTCTATGCTATTTGGTGCCTGCGTGTCGTATACAACAATCCCTTTTCACCATAGCAGATGGTTTTGGTTTTTCATCTGAAATTCAATCCCTCAGAATATGCTTACTTTCATGTTAACAGTGATAAAAAATGTAAATGGTCTCACTCAATTTCCAATTTTCAGTTTTTTTTTAAAAAGGTTCATTAGCTTGTCATCGTTGCCTTCTTCTTCTTTGATTGGTGGATTTTGCTTTAATTTTCAATTATGTGGGATGTTTGTTGGTTTTGCTAGGTCTGCCTTGTCCCCCAATAATGGAGGGAAAAGTTGGCAAGTGCACTAAAATGCTATTTTGTGGTGCTTTTGGACAAGCATATTTTGAACAATGATCATTAGGCACTTCAGCAAGTTTCTACTAGTATTATTTAATGCCAAAATACTTCTTACTTTTCTTGGATGAAAATCAAGGCAAGTTATTTTCAGTGGAAAGAAAGGAGTTTGATGCATGTCTCACAGCTCATAACGGATCACATTGTTTTTTCACTTCCAATATAGCAGTATCAATACATAGAGATTTTTAAAAAAAATAACAGAATAAAAGAAACATGGACTGGTAGAGAAATTTGCATTGCAATGAACGGAGAGAAGCCATTTCCTGGTTAAGATTGGAATTCAGCATGAGTTACAACAAAATAAGTACTATTCTACTACCTCAAAAGAATAGTACCCAGCAGCAAACTACTACTAGCCTCGAAAAAATGCACAACATAAAACAGCCGGCAACACAACTATAGGTAAACCAAACTAAAAGCAGCTGAAATGCAGGCAGCTGCCCGATGGACTTCAAAAATAGACCCAAATGTGGTAACTCCTACATACCTTCAACAAAAATTTGATGTCCCAATTGGACATCTTCATCCTTTACCCTAGAAAAGAATTAGAAACATCTTTCCAATGCTAAAAACAAAAGAAACCTGGGGACAAAGAATTATCGTCGAATACCAACTACTACTACATCTAACCCACAAGAATACCCCAACTAATGACCTACAGTACCAACGCTACTTTCTCCTGCGAAACATAAGGTGAAGGAGAAGCAATAAGAGGCTCATAATGATCGGCCCCAGCACCACACCAACCTGCAATTGCCTCACTTTTTCAGCACGAAAAGTAAGAAATGATCATAAAATCTAAGCAGTGTGAAATTTTCTTTACCTGTTCCTTTCATGAAAAGGAAGAAAGGAGGTTCACATATTTCAGATCTTGGACGATGTGGGAGGAAGAAGACACAATTTTCATCATCAACCATTGCATCAGATCCATGTGCTTGCACCTGAAAGTTATATACCAATTGAAAAGCTTAGCAAAAGAATAGTTTGATCCAAGAGAGTCACGAAAATCATTAAAATTTAACACCACAACTTGAGAAACGTGAGCAACAAAGAGAATCATGACCAGGAGATGAACCAAAGCAAAAATAAGGAACATAGCTGTTGAGAAATGACCTTGTGCAATCAATTGATTTATTAAAGGCCGACAGAAGATACCTTGGGGGGGGGGGGGGGGGGGGGGGGTGCCAACCAAAAAGAAAAAATTTTTAAAAAAAAAAAAAAAAA
>ML246852.1:112230-132823 GCA_005239495.1 Nicotiana undulata
GGGGGGGGGGGGGGGGGGGGGTGTTGTACCAACCAAAGTTAATAATTTATCAAACAAGTAAAAAACCTATGAAAAGAACAAGGGCATTGCAGTTCACTCACAAATAACATAGTGCAAATTATTCAAATGACAGCAATTGTCATGCTAAAGGACATCAATGGTGAAGACCATATAGGAAGATCATTTTCTTACCACAAAGATCTCTCTTTTAAACTCGCTTGCAAGGCATTCAATCGCTATGTCATCTCCAAAAGCAGCTGCACGGCCATCCCTGTTCTCATCTACAGTTAGTAAGCCCTCCTCAGTATACTGCAAAGTGATGATATCATATTCATCATCAGGGGAACCACAGATCGACATGTACTTGGCCCAACTTGGGCCATCATCCACAGCTATGCACCTCTCATTGTATATAGACTCAGCAGCCAATTCTCTTCAATGTCAATAACAAATATAAAATCAGAAAACAAAACCACATCCAATAAACAATAAAAGGAGCCACGTCAAACTAAAATCAATTTACAAAATTTGATAGCATCTCCATCTTCACCTATACAAGGAAAAGAAAAAGAAGTTTCGAAAATAATTTCTCGGCCAGATAAAAGAGAATGCTCAATAGCAAACAAAATTTTGATTTTTAATTTATGTCTCCTTGTTATCAAATAAATTACAGACGAAAGCAATTCCCACTTCAAAGAACAAGAAAAAGAAAGAAAAACATTATCTGTGGCGAAATGCATGATAAAAATCTCACTTGAACTTAAGGATAGATATAATGGCATATTTGACTGGAAAAAAATAACAGAAAATAAGTCTGATTACATTGGTAATGAAAATAGAGGATTCGAATAACCCAAACAGATATGGAGAGTGAGACATAGATGGTTGATTCATTAAAATTTAAAAGAAAAACAAGATAGAAAAAAAAAATTGCACCTCTCTGTAGTGTTTTACGCATATAGGCGTTTTCTTACCTCAAATGAAAATTAGCTAAAGTAAGGACATATATTCAGTCATTTCATTAATAAACATTTTCCGAAAATCTTTACCATGAATTGTCTTTTCTTTTCTTTTCTTTTCTTTTCTTTTCTTGTTTCTATTTCTCTGGGGCGATTGGAAACAGCATGTCTGCCCGGGTAGGGGTAAGGTCTGCGTATGCATTACCCTACCCTCCCAGACCCCACTTTGTGGGACTTTAGTGGGTAGTTGTTATTGTTGTTGTCTTTACCATTATTACCTAAACGGATTGTCAGTATTTAAAGATACTTAATGAAATCAAATGAAATGTTTTTTGCGTGTCAAACTAAGAACAGGGGGCATAAGCAATCAGATCTAAAGTTTGTCATCCAGATCTTAAAAATAACAACAATTAGGCATCAACCCCAAATACATTACACTCCAGTCGGGTCATAAAGATTACTCTCCCCTCCCCCCCCCCCCCCCCCCCCCCCCGCATCAACCCCCCCCCCTCCCCAAAAAAAGGAACGGAAATTACCGCCGGAAAAGAAAAAAGAAAGAAAATTACCGCTGAATGCCGAGCTGAACAAGCTCAGATATGGCCGAGTCGAGAGCCTCTCGATCTTCCTTCTTAGCTAATAGCTTCAACTCTTGAACCACATGAATACCCCACCCAGATTTCAGATCGGGAGAATACATGTGCTTAATCGCCGATTCAATCACTTCTTTCTCCTCCTCGCTAACCGATCCAAGATCTTCCAAGAACCTCAACACCGTCCGCCGTCTCAGATCTCTGGCGTACGACACCGTCGTCATCCCCATAGATTTACCACAAGCCGTAAAAAGACAGTTCCCGTCTGCCTCGACTTCTCCGCCGTGGCTCAGCCGGAAAACCACCGAAGCGGTCTGATCTTTAGGATGCTTCCACAGAACTCCCTTGGCTTGAATCTTCATCAAATGCTTCCTCTGCTGCTCCTCTAAAGCTGAAACATTTTCCCACGAGGAAGAGTCAGCTATGGCAACTGCGACGGCCGCGGCGGTGGTTGTCGCCGGAGATGACTGGTCAACGAGATCGAGGGATGACGGAGTTGAGGTAGGATCCCGCCATGGAATAACTGGCGACGACGTTGTTGAGTCGCAGATGAGTTTCCCCATTTCTAGAAAGTTCTGCAGAGAATTTCTTTTTTTCTTTTTCTTGTTTTCAAGCAATGGCGGAAAGAGAAAGTAGGGGAAAAAGAGAGAGTGAAAGATAGGGCAAACGGCTAGATTTTACAGAAGTTGAAAGGTCTGGACACGTGGACCAATCAATGTCTTCATTTACTGTTTCAAGTTTTGACTGGTGATATTGTGCGGTGGGGGGAACAAATACGGTTTTATGAAGCTGGGTAACAGCTATATCGCGACCTACGTGGTATCGTATGATTGGTTAACAAGTTCTAACGTTATGGGTGATTGTCGAGGCGTGCGGCCATTTCCCGCTAATGGGTCATTAGAGGCATATTCTATATACTCCACTTGCTTAATTAGTGTAATAGAATTGGGGTAAAATAATGGAACTCTTTATTTTGTTTATCCTTGAAAATAGTGTACCGTTGATAATTCTGAAAGAGAATAGGTCATGTGTCCGAGTAAATCAACCGGAAATGTTGTTCCATTTGCTGCTTAAGATCAAATTCAGTTTTATTTATATAATAAAAAGTTTACGAAATTTATCTTGATTGCTACTTTTAATACTGTACACGATGAAAATCGGGCTCGTCCCTCGTATGAGTAATCAAGTCTGGAACATGATAGGCCAAGGTTCAATATCGTGTTATATTGAACCATGGTGCGAAGTTCGATTGCCGAGCTCGTGACCCAGAAACCGATCAAGATCGAGATCGGATCGAGACCGAGCAAGATAGAGATCGAGCGAGACTGAGGAAGCTTACCGAGCCAAATAAAGGAAACCCGAAATATCCGTAATCGGGCGAGAATCACCACAGAAATCCCAGCACGTATCAAGAAGAGGCCGATTAATTAGTCAATCATGAGATTTCCTAATGTATTTAGAATTGTATCAAGAGTAGGACTCCCTAACTATATAAAGGGGGTCTGATCGTTTATAAGACATATTACATTTTACGCAATACAAAGCAATACACTGCCTTCTTCTAGCCTTCAATATCTTGTTGTTTTGTTCTTATATCAATTGAATCTTCACTTGGTTCGAGGGTGATCGAACTCGAGGGCCAAATATATATATATATATATATATATATATATATATATATATATATATATATATATATATATATATATATTCTCTATTTGTGCCAAGTTATATCACGTATCCTTAAAATTACGTATAAATTCAATTGTTATATCTATTTTTAGGGTAAAAAGTTTGGCGCTCACCGTGGGGCTAAGGATAATAGTGATTGCCTGGTACTAACATTCGTAACACACACTATTTTACACTTGTTCTTGTGAGTATCTTTGATTCCAAGATAAACATGTCCAACTCCCAGGCAGCACTTGTGCACGTCGACAATGACTTCGGTCATCATGATGAAAATGACAACATACCTCCAAGGAACGACGTGCCTCCAGTTGGCCTCGATGGAGTTCTGGCTATAGATCCAATCGTCAGCTTTCATGTAGCCATTAATACAAATTTGGTCGTCGATCCCGAAAATAGCATCTGCACGGATGTTCGATCGGCCGCTTAGAGCACACGTGGCGGCGAAGAAGGCGAAACAACCTTCGGGTGATCTTCGGTGTTGCACGCTCAACAAGCCACAACAGCACAACTCAAAAACCAGAACCATTCACCAAGTAGGATCGATCCCGAGTCGTCCCAGGATGTTGTTCACAGTCGAATCGATGACAAGGAAATTGAACGAAAATGAATCAAGGACCGATCCCGCGATCATGAAGATGCTCGATGAACTAACAAAGCGAGTTGAATCGGGGGAAAAGAAGATCAAAGCAAACAACAAGAAGGTGGAAACCTATAATTTCAGGGTTGATCAAATCCTGGGGGAACCACCAATATTGAAGGGTTTGGATTCCAAATCGTTCGTACAAAAGCCCTTCCCCCCGAGAGCGGCTCCCAAACCAATCCCCAAGAAGTTCCGCATGCCCGATATTCCTAAGTATAATGGAACGACCTATCCTAACGAGCATGTCACCTCTTACACATGTGCAATTCAAGGGAATGATCTGGAGGACGAATGTCGCGCCCCGATTTCTCACGAAAACGGGCATTGACATGTTACAACTCTTTTGGATAGGAGATGAGGTGTTAAAAGAAAAGAAGAGTCGCCACCTAACGGTTTTTAAGGTGCGTTAGGGCACCTATCATGCAGATAACTCTGTTTGACTAGTCAACGCCACCAAAGATCGGGTCACGACTCAAATTACCTCAAATAGAAGGTGTTAGGCACTCTTCGAGGTCCACAACTGTGGGTCCCGGCCAAAGACAAGACTATGTGGATTACAGTTAGGCAAGATAAACAAAGAGAGTAAGGGTCAAAGAAATTTATTACAACACAATGAGAAATAAGGATTACAAGGTTATAACTATTAGGTATATACCCGATGACTAAACGTATAAAGAAGGAAAAGAGGGGGAGTCCTAAGTTTTTTAGCCTAAAGGATCACCCCGTGCAACATAAATAATACTTCGTAACTCCCTTGAAGTAGGGAGTTACTCATATTATTCAGCGGTCACAAATTATCATCTCCTGCTACCCGATTACTATGTTAAAGTTGTTTACTTAAAAGCGTTCTAATTCAATTCTAAGTCATACCATATGCGTGCACTACACGTCTCATGCCTATGGTCCAGGAAGCATTGGACCTCTATTTGGGTGGTTCTAGACTTTACTTAGGCTACTCAGAATGTTAAAATCTAGGCGACATACAAAACACGTAAGACTTCATATAAAGGCAGTTAAGGGCTCACGTTAGCTTCCACACTTAGACAACAAATGCATGCAAACAGATTTCTGCATTGGGCGTTAGGCAGTAGACAAATTAGAACTAAGGTAGATTTAAGTCATTAAGCCCTAAAGACATGGTCTCTAAACTGTTGCTCAGTTTAAGAAATATGATATTGCTATGTTGTTGTTGGGTTACAAATTATAAGTTATTAAAACCTATAGACATGATCTCTAAGTGATCTATGCAATAAGGGGAGTGAAGACCACTGGAAATGCTCAGAATAATTCGTGTTTAATCTTATGGGCATGCTTTCTAAGCGAGTGGCAGTATTTTAGTAAGTTTTAATAATTGGTAGTTAAAACTGATTTTATAACTCTTCGTTCCTATAGACATGTATTATAGGTGAGTGACAGTAGCTGAAGAATCAATTAAGAACCAATGAGCATGATACTTAGATGAAGACCAGTAGAACATAAGCTAGTATGATTAGATGGGCATGTTTTCTAATGCTGCAATTATGCAAATTGACGGGGGCAGTTCAACAAATTGAAGGCAGCCATTGGCATTTGTTTCCTATAGGTATGATTTCTAATGAACATGCTGTAGTAAAACACGGGAATAAATAGAGTACTTAAGCTTATGCTTTGATAATAAACAAAGTTAGGTGAGTGTGTGATTTCCCTAACATCATGATTTCTACCAGTGTACATGAAAATTTGAATATCATATATGACAGGTTGGATAAAAATAACAGGGAAGAGTCATACGAACCCTATAGGAATGTTTTCTTCCCTTATGAAAACATTAGAATATACATGTGTCCCCAAATTTCACTAACACCCCGATTGTTTATTACAAAGTTATTACAGACCAAATGCGGAAAAAATTACATAAGAAGCTATAATGGGCCTACAGCATGCCCAAAAGATAGATACCTAGTATTGCTTGGGCCTTCAACAAATGCCTTCTTCACAAATAGCATACCCAAATCCCAACAGGGAATTATATCAGCACAACCCAGAAGCCATAGAGGAACTCAAACCAAACCAAACAATCAGAGATTGATCATATGACCCAAACATTGAATCACACAGAGATCACTTAAACAAACCAGTTTTCATATTCGGTAAATAGAATGAGGAAAAACTGAGTGTCAGCAATAGCTCAAGTCTTAGTAGTAAGGGGAGTGGCCGAAAGACCCCAAATCCTAGTGTGTTAGAGTTCACAAGGGTCTCAAATGGATCCCGAGCATTGCTCACACTAGGGAGGTCAATAGAGAGGGTCTTAGTGGTATTGGCTTTCAGCCGGCCAAGAGTGATAGTTCCAAAATAGTATAGGTAACCAATTAGAGTGAAAGAATAGTGATTAAGGGATAGAATAGTGAAAGAAGACATAGCAAAATTGCCTAAAACACAGAACATGCTAGTTAAGAGGGTCAACAAAATTTAGAAGCAAAATGCTATTACAGGTTTAACACTTAGCAAAAAGTACATATTGGCAGAAAAACACATTGAGAGAGTTAAAGGAGAATCAAGTTTTTCTGAGATTACAAGATTAGCATACAAAGGTGCATAATACCAAACGAGTCTAAATAAAGCATTAACTTAAAAGGTTTAAAGTCGAAGGGTCCCAATCATGATGTATATCCATCACAACATCAGAAAGCGGACATGCCAATTTATCACTAAGACAAACAGTCTCAAACATTGTAAGGGAACACAGGTTAGATAGCCACTTTAAAGGTCCCAAATAATTACTAAGGATATAGAATCAAGCAAAACAAAGACATGCTGAGTGACACAAGCAGGGGAGCAAGTCATAGTTAATAGTGAAGGTCTTGATACATATTGGAACACATTATAGAGGGAATTCATAACAGAGTAAGAAAGCAAGCTCATGTCAAACCGTAAGTGTAAACATTCAATTGCCTAAACATTAGGCTAGATGAACTTAAGAGGGTCTAAATTATTCTAGTGAAGCATATTCGAATAACATCTTTCGAAACTGGAAAATTTAGGTAAATGCTAAAGAGGTTCAGATCATAAGACAAGTTCAAAGCTACCAGAGTTACACACGAAAATAGCCCAGAACACATTAAGCCATGAATTTAAGAAGTATGCGAACCATAGACACATAAGAATGAAATTGTAAAGGCCAAGTAACTTACTAGTTAAACGAATAACATGAAATAACAAAATTCCACAGTATTCTGAATATCAACAAAGAGCAAGAACCCAGAATCTTAATGCATCAAAGTTCCCAAGGGCTTCAAATGAACCCTGGGCAGTGCTCGCACCAAGAAAAGTTGAAAATCAAATTTTGGTGGCCTTGAATTTTAGTCGGCCAAGAACCAGAGTATAGAACAAGAGAATAAGAGAACAATAGAATAATAGCTTCGATTTTTAGTGAATCCAGGTGGTTAAAAGTCTCTCCGTAAGGGGAATTGGGGAGGAGTTTATATAGTGGCAAAAAATCAACATCCAAACAAGGAAACATAATTAATCGAACATAAATAAGAAAATAGAAACATGAAAAATCATTCAGAATCAATTTAAAAGAGAATCAAGAAAATCCTAGTTCAAAAGGAAAGCACAAATGGTCGAAAATCTCACTGGATCGGACCAAATAGCATGATAGTGAGTGCATATAGATGAAATATCGTCTAAATCTCAAAGGTTGAAGGCAGTGAAATCTGATTTGTGGACTGGTACTTGGAAAAATTAGGGCAAGTGCTATGTAACACCATAGTCTTGTAGGAAACGGTGAGATGATCCATAAAAGGTAAGAGGATCGTAGAAAGAATCCATGATTGGATTAGATTTGGAAGAGATTTGAGTGAGGCGGCTAGGGTTTGAGGAGAGAGTGAAGAGTATTTTAGGGAGGCAGTCTCAAGGAAATGGGGCATAGCGTTTCTTGGGTTGGGTTAATTAAAAGGGGGGAACGAATAAGGGCCGTTGATCTTGAGAGATCAACGACCAGGATTAAAAACTGAACGAGGCGGGTCATAGAGATGGGTACCGACCGAGTTTTAGTAAAGGGGTTAATTAGTTTGAGCTTTGGGGGTTATTGGGCTAAAGTATTGATGTTGGGCCATTAGATTGGTCCGAAATTGGCCTTATATTGGGCCAGTAATTAAATACACAAAATTTATTTTAAAATAATTAAAAGGTAATAAAATACTACTTGTGAAATTAAATGATTGAAAAATAATTACTTTACATTATAAAAAATATTTAAAAAATGATTTTAGCCCAAATAATGTGAAAAAGTAATTATGCATAGCGTAAAGGCTATTATTGCAAAATTATGTAAATAGCCTAAAAATACAAAATATAATTATATAAAACAAAGTAAAATTATTATGAAGCATATATATATGAATTCAAATAATAAATTTCGATGGTTGAGTCATCACAAAATAATTTAAAGGGTAATTAATAAATATTTAAATAATTTAAATGCAAAAAAATCAATTTTAAAGCTTAATGAAAAACTGTGGAAAATGCTTGCATATATCTTGTAAATTGAATAATGATGCAAAAATGATATTTTGAAAGTATATATATTTTGATAAAATATGAGGGCAAAATTGGGTGTCAACAGTTGTCCCTCTTTACCCGGGAATGATGAAAGAGTTATCGAGGAAAGAAAATGATGACCAATTTTGGCCGAATTGAGCAAGGAATGATGTGATTTGAAAAATGGGGGTCGAACCCTAGTTCCCGAGTTGCCTACATATCCCTGGTGTTACGGGAATCAGGTCGCGTGTAGTTCTGGATCCAATGGTGAACAAAACGATGGAATTGTTGTAGGAATGTTCGCATGTTTCGGAAAGGGTTCTTTTTGGTAAGATAGTATTCGATGAATTTATGCGGAGTCATGCATGTGAATCTGAAATGTTACAGATGTATCACAGAGAAAATATCTGAATGATCATAGAGTAAAAGTGGGCAATTCCTGGTGGTCGGTTGCGTTTGAAACAATTGAAGGATGTGAGCATGTTGAATGGAAATCGGAATGAAGATTGCTCCCGTTTGTAGAATGGTTACTTCCCGGATTACCTGCAAAACTTAAAACATGGTGCATGCAAATATATATGGGTTATTGCGAACATTTAAACATGATACAAATTCCCTTTGGACCATGAAGGTTGTCTTTGAATGGTGAGGATGCTATCCTTAGACCATGACATCCTGGGATATGAAACGTATGATAAGAGATTCTCATGCTATGAAATGGTTCCCTTGGGCCATAAGGATGGTGCCTTTGACGATGACCCCTTTGAATAATGATGTGCAATATTGAGAGATCCTCAGGCCATGTCATGGTGTTTCCCAGCTATGAGGATGATGCCTTCGGACTATGTCGCCTTCAGACAAGATGTCAATGTTTTAGCCCATGAAATGCAAAGATATGATGTTTGGTCATATGCAAAAATGTTACAAGACAAGGCTTAGTCTTGTGTAAGATGAGGGTAGTGCTTAGCCCTAGGTGAACAGAGGATAGTCTTGGGTCTTAGATAGCGTAGTGGAGGTAGTATATAATCTTATGCAAAAAAAGGCAATGCTTATCCTTATGCAATTACGGAGGCAATGCTTAGCCTCATGCAATAAAAAGAGACAATGCTTAGTCTCATGCAGGGAAATGCAGTGATTAGCTTTATGCAATTAGGGAGGCAATGCTTAGCCTCATGCAAGAAGAGGAGACAATGATTAGTCTCATGCGAGTAGTGCTTAGCCTTATGCAGTTTAGGGAGGTATTGCTTAGCCTCATGCAAGAATAGAAGACAATGCTTAGTCTTATGCGGGAATAGAAATGCTTAGCCTTATGAAATTTAGGGAGGCAATGCTTAACCTCATGAAAGAAAAGGAGATAATGCTTAGTCTCATGCGGCAAAGGTAGTGCTTAGCCTTATGCAATTGGGGAGGCAATTCTTAGCCTCATGCAAGAAGAGGAGACAATGCTTAGTATCATGCAGGAAAGGCAGTGCTAAGCCTTACGCAATTGGGGAGGCAATGCTTAGCCTCATGCAAGAAGAGGAGACAATGCTTAATCTCAATGCACGGATAAGCAGTGCTTAGCCTTATGCAATTGGGGAGGCAATTCTTAACCTCATGCAATAAAAGGAGACAATGCTTAGTCTCATTGCAAGGATAGGCAGTGCTTAGCCTTATACGGGGAAAGGCGGAGCTTAGCCTTATTCAATTAGGGAGGCAATGCTTAGCCTCATGCAAGAAGAGGAGACAATGCTTAGTCTTATGAGGGAAAGGCAGCGCTTAGCCTTATGTAAGCAGAGGAAGGCAATGCTTAGCCTTATGCAAGGATGGAGGTAGAGCTTGACCTCATGCAAATAATGAGAAGGCAATGTAAAAGTAGAGTATTTATTAGCTGGAGGTGTTTGCGCTAGGTAATTTGTCTCCATGAAGGTAGTGACTTGATGTATCTACGAATAGTATTGTCTTATCGTGCCTGCGTCCAAAGAAAAATTATGAGTTTTGTGGGGAAATGTCCGTTCGTGCTTTTGTGTCCTTGCTTGGCCTTTGCTCCTGTCTTGGGATCCTATTTGAGTTACCCTAGGTGACGTCTGACCGCCATAGAAATAAAGTTTTCGAATAATATGCATGCATTTGATAGATTGTGTAAAAAAATATAGTTATTTGAAATGTAGTGTTATGCGATATCAAATAATTCAAATGAACCGGTGACCATGAAACATTTTAGAGACATTGCAACCTCCTTGCCTTAGAATTTTGAGGGTCCTCCTCAAAATTCTGGCCCAGTTTAAATGCTATACTTTTTGACTGTTCTACATATGAAAAAGTTGGTCGAACTTGCGATCTTGCCCCAATTTCTGATCACGGGGAAAAGGAAGATTTTATTAAAATGTGATCGAACCCACATGGCTGCCCAAGTATCCCCTCTTAAACGGGAATCAGGTCAAGCGTAGTTCAGTTACATCAAGTGAAAAAATGTAAACAATCCTAAACCTAGTATCTCTTGATTGCGTCTGAGTTGATAGGTTTTGGCCAAATCTCTTCGTCCATTTCTGTAAGTTTGAGTGATCCTTCTGTTAGTACTCGATGAACAATGTAAGGACCTTGCCAGTTGGGTGAAAACTTCACCTTGGCTCATCCTGATGTGGGAAGATTCACTTTAGTACCAATTGTCCCGGTGCAAATTGCCTTGGTCTGACCTTTTTGTTGAAAGCCATGGCCATTCTGTTTTAGTAGAGTTGACCATGATATACCAAATTCATTCTCTTTCCATCAATGAGAACCAGTTGTTCATAGCGACTCTGTACCCATTCTGCGTCCCTGAGCTCAACTTCTTGTATGATTCTTAGAGAAGGAATTTCTACTTCGGTAGGAATAACCGCTTCTATACCATAGACCAATAAATAGGGAGTTGGGCCAGTTGATGTGCATACCGTGGTACGATACCCGAGCAGAACAAATGATAGCTTCTCATGCCATTGCTTGTAGTTATCTACCTTTTTCCTTAGTATCTTCTTGATGTTCTTATTGGCGGCTTCCACAACTCCATTCATTTGTGGCCTGTATGTAGTGGAATTCTTATGCTTGATCTTGAAAGTTTCACACATGGCCTTCATTAAATCACTGTTGTGATTGGTGGCATTGTTGGTGATGAGTGACTTTGGCACTCCGAACAGACAAACAATGCGATCTCGAACAAATTCTGTGATGACCTTCTTAGTTACCGCTTTGTAGGATGCGACCTCGACCCCTTTTGTGAAATTGTCTATGGCCACTAGAATGAACCTTTGCCCATTTGAAGCAGGGGGTTCGATTGGACCGATGACATCCATTCCCCAAGCGGAGAAAGGCCAGGGTGTACTTGTTGCATTGAGCTCATTGGGTGGCACTCGTATCATATCAGCATGTATCTGACATTGGTGACACTTCTGAACATACTTGATGCAATCTGTTTCCATAGTCATCTAGAAATATCCTGCCCTCGGTATTATCTTGGCTAAGACGAAGCCATTCATGTTCGGTCTGCAGGTTCCGGCATGTATTTCCTTGAGCAATCTGGACGCCTCCTTGGCATTGACACACCGTAATAATCCCAGGTCAGGAGTCCTTCTGTACAAGATTCCTCAGCTTTAAAAGAAATGGTTGGCTAACCTTCGGAGTGTGCGCTTCTGAGTATGAGTTTCATGTTCCGGATACTCTCCCTTTGCCAAGTATTCTTTAATGTCATGGAACCACGGATATCCGTCACTTTCTTCTTCAACATGAGCATAATAAGCCGGTTGTTTATAACTTCCTATTGGGATAGGATTGATGAAGTTCTTGTTTGGGTGTTGTATCATGGAAGATAAAGTGTCCAATGCATCTGCGAACTCATTCTGAATCCTCGGAACATGTCTGAACTCTATCTTCGTGAACCTCTTGATCAACTCTTGTACATAGTATAAATACGGTAACATCTTGGTGTTCTTGGTAGCAACATCTGATACACCAAAATATCAGAATCTCCAATTACTAGCAACTCTTGAACATTCATGTCAATGGCCAACCTGAGTCCCCAAACAGCTTTGGCCAGTTTCTAATACTAAAACAGCTATGATGCCCCCTTTGAAGTTTGTAGCTCCATCGAAGAACATTCTACAACCATCATATGCTTCTTTGATATCTTCTCCTACGAATGATACCTCTTCGTCTGGAAAATATGTTTTCAGTGGTTCGTGACTCCCAACTGCTGAACGACGCGGTGGATCTCAAAACGACGGGTCGTTACATGTAGGTTGTGAGATTCTGATCTTATAAGAAATTCCGGATGTTGGAAATTGGATTCTAAAGCTTCTAGGCTAGGTTGAATTGAGAAATTTCAATTTTGATGTGCTATCAGACCTGTATGGGATAGGGTGACATGGAATCACCCCCGGGTATGTGCATGGTAAGTTTATACATTGGTTTGATGGTTTTGGGAACAACTCTTGGCACGTTCGAGGACGAACGTATGTTTAAGGGGGAGAATGTAACGACCCGACCGGTCGTTTTGTGCATTTGCACTTCGCTCGGTAGTTTACGGTCATGAGTAGCTCCGTATGATCTTTTATGAATTATGTGAATCATCGGTTTTGGTTTTTAAAATTATTCGGAATTGGTCTGGAAGAATGAATTTCATTGTTAAAGCTTTAAATTAGGAGAGTTGACCAAGTTTGACTTTTTTGTGAATTTGAACTCGGAACGGAGTTTTGATGGTTCTGGTAGGTCCGTACGGCGATATTGAAATCGGGCGTATGTTCGGATTTGCATTTGAATGTTTTTAGAAGGTTTCGACACTAATTTGCGAAAATTGAAAATTTAAAGGTTTGGAAACTTCATAAGTTTGATTGGAAGTTGACTTTGAGGATATCGTATTCGGATTGTTGTTCCGGGAATCGGAATAGCTTCCTTATGTCATTTGAGACTTGTGTGCAAAAATTTGGGTTCATTCCGGGTTGATTTGCTATATTTTGGCACGAGTTATGGAAGTGAAAGTTCAAAGTTCATTTAAATATGATGTGAGTTGCTATTCGTCGTTTCAATGTTGTTGTGTGTGTTTTTAGGCCTCGATTAAGTCTATGTTATGTTGTGGGACTTGTTGGTATGTTTGGACCGGGTCCCGAGGGCTCTGGCATGTTTCGTATTGATTTCGGATCATTTTCTTCATGTTGCTATTGCTGGTTGTTGTTGGTTCTGGTTTGACCGCACTTGTGGCTGTTTGCACAGATGCGATGGTTGCAAAAGCAACAAAAGAGTCGCAGAAGCGGAAATACTTTTGGGAGAAGGAGTCCGCAGAAGCGGAGATTGCTTCGCATCTGCGAAGGCGCAAATGCGATGAGTTGAGCGCACAAGCGGTTGGCAGCGCACAAACGATGTTTCGGTGAGCACCTGCGTGTGCGCAGATGGGGGTATTTTACCGCAAGTGCGAAGGCAGGCCTTCAGTGCTTCTCCGCAGAAGCATGATTTAGTCGCAAAAGTGACGCCGCAGAAGCATGATTTGGTCGCAAAAGCGACGCCGCAGAAGCGCTAATGTGTCGCATGCTGGGAAGAATGATAAATATAAGGGTTCACGATTTTGGCTTTATTTTAACATTTCTAAGCTCGGATTGAGGCGATTTGAAGAAAATGTCACCATATGAATTGGGGTAAGTGTTCTCTACTCGGTTGTGGTTATATTTCATAAATCCACCTTCGTTTTCGGTAATTGTATTGTGAATTAAAGAGAAATTGGGGGTTTTGTCCTAGAGTTTCATAATATGAATTTTTGAGTTTTGAACATCGAATTGGAGTCCGATTTGAGTGAAACTTCAATGGTTGGACTCGTAATTGAATGGGTTCTCGGATTTTGTGAGTTTTGTTGGGTTCCGAGGCACGGGCTCGGGTGTGATTTTTGGTCGGTTTTGGGTTTTGATTAAGGATTCGATCTTTATCATTTGAAATGGTTTTCTTGAGCTTTATTTGATGTATTTGAGTTGCTTTTGGCTAATTTTGAGTTGTTCGGAGGTCGCTACGCGTGTGATGGCATATTTGGAGCTTCGCTTGGCTTGCCTGTCATTGGTATTGGCTTGTTCAATGTAAGTAACTCTTCTAAACTTAGTGCTGATGGTATGAAACCCCGTAATATGCATTATATGATTGGTATTGAGGTGACGCACATGTTAGGTAACGCGCGTGTGGGCGTGCACCACGTGAATTGGGACTCTGTTGCTTCTATGGCACTGTATATAGTGGTCCTACTTTGTTGATAACCGTGTTTCCACCATGTGGTAAAGTAGTTAAGTTGTCAATCATGCTAGATATCATGTTTAGGCATTATGTCGATACTGTTTGGACTCATAGTGGTCGTTTCTTACTGTCATCCCACCGATTTCAGTGATATTTCGTACTCAGTCATATCCATGCATTCACACCATATTCGAGTTTTAGTTATTATTTATTGATACATCATATCATTATTGTCGGGCTAGTTTAATGACATTGTGAGCCCGTGAGTGAGACTATAGAGATTGATGACTGAGTGAGGCCTAGGGCTTGAGTGAGAGTGATATTTTGGGTCGGGATGCACGCCGCATCATGTTATATTCATTACATTTTGCGGGATCAGGTTGCAAGCCGCAGCGATGTGTTGATTATATTTTATGGGATCGGGCTGCATGCCGTAGCGATATAGCGCTTGGGCTGAAGGAACCCCTCCGGAGTCTGCACACCCCAAGTGAGCGCAGTCGACTATATATATGTGGATCGGATTGCACGTCGTAGTAGTTATTGTAGAGCGCTGAGTGATTGAGTGTGCTGAACATTGAGCAAAGTGAGAGAGGATGCGAGACAGTGAGATTGAGTACTCTAAGAATATGAGTACATGAGCTCATCACCGAGATGCACTGCATTTGATATGCGTACTTGAGATACATGCATAAAGATGTATTTCCTTCTGCTACTCAGTTTTGGGGACATTTATGATTTTATCTGTATCTTGACATGTAGGTATAGAGACGTACTTTCTTCATGCTATCTCAAAATGAAATATCTTACTTATTGTTGAAAGAATTTTTGGAAAAAAATCATTGTTTTCAAACTTATTCGTATATTGGCATTTTCGGTAAAAGATGAAATTTTTACTGAGATACTTGAAAAGCATGCATATTTTTTAAAACTATGAACGAGCTGAGAATTTTACTTCTGAGATACCTCTTTTATTACTTCTATTATGCTGTTATGAACTGTTGTGGAATATTGGTATTGGACTCGACCTTGTGTTAGCTTTTCACTACTTTCATTCTAAGATTAAGTTTGTTACTTACTGAATATAAGGTCGGTTATACTCGTACTACACTTCTGCACCTTACGTGCAATTGTTGGTTGTTGATGTTGTTATGCTTGATGGGAGCTGAATGGAAGATGTACATGTGCCCTATTGTAACTGCCTCTTGTTCGTGGTAGTCTTAGATCTATAAAACATCGTTTATGTACTTGTCAAATAAACTACGTATTTATTTCATCTCAACTTTGTAAACTCTATTCTTAGAAGCTCAGAATTTGTACTACCATTCCTCCGAAGATGTATAAGATTTAGTAAATTTATCTCGTTTAACTGTCTTGTTAATATATTAAAATTGGATAATTATTAATTTGCTTACCTATCAGATTACCTTCGTGCCATCGCGACTAGTAAATTTGGGATTGTGACAAATAAATAATTACCCAATTAAATAAAAAAAATATGAGTATTTTTTTAGCCGCTTCAAGAAATGATGACCCATATATATATATATATATATATATATATATATATATATATATATATATATATATATTCCATTAGTTTCCATCGATTAGTTAATTTTATATTTTTCCTTTAAAATAAAAATGACCCACCCCCGTCAGACTCAGAACTCATATACGTAAGCTAAGAACAAATAGTATGACAAAATAAAAATATAACTAGAGAGCACTTGAAATAAAAATGCTATCAATCTGAATATGAATAAAATCTTGAAAAAATAAAATAAAAAAGAAAAGTATCATATTAATTTTTTTTATATATATATGAGTATAGGTTCGAGTGGGCCAAGCCGGATAACTTCAATCTCTATTTTAATTGAATTATTATTTATTAGACTAAAAATAAAAACCAGCAAATAAGAAAATACTATTGAAAATTAATATTTTCCAATCACCATGTGTTTGTGTAAGTTAGTAAGTTCTATAATTTTTGTAAAAGAATAAAGTTATATGACTCCAATGAAAGAAAGTTAATTGTTGTGTGAGAGAACTAAAGAAGTCATAGTTATATGACTATGACTACGTGTGAAATTTAGATCATGATATTAACATCAAATATTCAAATGAGCATCAAGCAAACAAGTTTTGCGTGCATCACTAAAATATAGCACAAAACAAACAGAAATGAAGATAAAAATAGTCTGTTATCCAGATAATTATGAAATAAAAGACATTGGCTAATCTGCCTTTTTATCTGTATGTTTTGCTCTGTGCATAAGTTGGAATTGCTTATCTTCAGCTAACTTAGCGTGAATCTCATTCCTGTCCCTGAAGTAGCTGTCGAAAGCCCGTGGCAGAAACTGCGGAATCAAGAAACCAAACAGATTGATTGAAAAGTACACCAGGTTAGCCACTGCCAGCCCCTTTCCAAACCAATACCATGCGACATCCTGAAAGCAAAAGAAAAATTCCAACAGGTAAGTCACTTGGAATTAGCCTCCTCTCCTCTAAAATGAATATATTATATTACTAGGAATATATGAGGATCATGGCTCCACCACTGCTTCAAAATCAATCACTGTGCATGAAGTACCTTGAATTGTGCGTTCGCGGGCAAAGTCTTGTTGATCCACACATGTTGTATCCAATCAATTAATACAAAGATCCTCCGAACTGTATAAAGAAGCGGAACAAGCGCTCTAACTGGAGGAGAAAAAAGGGACAATCCACTAATAATATTCTCAGTTAGAATTTGAAAAGAGAACAAGAACAAATGAGGCGTGGCAGAGTGGACGGCATGCTCATCTCCTCTTGCAAATCCACCCAAAACATATGCCAATGGCAAGAACAATCCAACAGTAGTGCCAGCAACCATATAAAGACGAAAAAATTTAGTGCCTTGAAATATCTCCTGTGAAGTTGAACTTCTGCCTAGAGATGGAAAGGCGAATCGTGAAAGAAGTAAAAGATATGCAGATGCAAGAGCTGGGAAAATTAAATCAAGTAAAGGTACTAAACCACTGGCAGAGAAAACCATAATGAATGCGACTAATTGCAGCTCAATTACTCGAAGTGATCCCATTACACTCACAGCTTGTTGCTGCGGATTTCGTTCCTTAATTTGCTGTCGTTTTGTTGAGGAAGATGTTGTCTCATCTGGCTCTGAACGAGGAGCCGCAGCTAATGATACCACCCCTGCCATTTTTAATTTCTCTATGGCTAGCTTTAATTGCCTTGTGAGAAACGAAGTCGTATCAAATATACCTGTCCTCCTGGAAAAAAGAAATCAGCAGTCAACTCTCTTTTTTAGGAAGATACGATGAAATAATAAAAACTATATTATTATCTATAACCTCTTAATTCTTTGTAGGAGATGGTCACATCACGCACTTAAATATTATTATAACAGAGTTGGGTTCAAGTCTCACTATCAAATACAATCAAAACGAAATTTTTGCATGGCCCGTGAAAGAAAAAACATAATTAAGTAATCACTTATAATATTAATAAGTAGTTAAACCATTAGATGATCACACTTCAACGTGTCTGAGATATTATGTAAACATCTAACGAGGAAATCCTGTGGAACAAAATAAATTGGTAAGACATGAATTGAAGCAGCAGATGAGTCTATCATGTCGAAATTGGCTATAGGGTTATTACACCTAAATTTTGTTTATTCTGGGAAATTGAATATGAGCCTTCACTTGGTTGGTACCCCTGATTGGAAGCTATTCAGCTGAGTCACTATACGTCCAAAGTGTTTTGGTGTATCTATTGATGGATAATTAAACAAGCTGGCAAACAAGAGTCCCTTTTTGGACCAAGACTTCTGTAATTTCCTCTTTTGTTATGAGAAAAGAGATGTACTACTTAGTGATTCAATTAAAGACGAAATTAAACGTAACATCGCAGGGAAACGCATATTCCAATTCTGAATCTATAATCATATCATAAAAATTACAGAAGAAAATAAGAAATATATAGCCATTACAAGTAAGGCGTACTGGATTAAACAAAAAAGATAGAAAGGAAAAAAGGGAAGTGCTGAAGCTTGAATATGCTAAGTACAACGTTAGAAAGATAATGAAACAAAACTTACAGTAGCTGGAGAGAAGAAGAAGAAATAGCAGATCGTGATACTACTACAAGACAGACGCGTACAAGTAGGGAGATTCCCTAGCCTTAATCATATCCTAGTTGCTCGGAAATTGAACACGTGTAACCATTTCTACGTGTCAAAGGGTGTACGTGGAAGTGTCTGAAAAGCATAGCAAGTATAGCAGGACCTCCTTGTTAGGCCTTTTAATCTGTTTAGTAGAAAATAGAAATGGAGCCCGTTTGGACGACCTTGTTATAAGTGATTTTAAGTCAAAAATCATAATTTAGGAATTATATCCGTTAATCTTTCATTATTTTTTACTATTATCATTTCTTATACCTTCATAATTTTTCGGTGATCTTTTTCCATGGTCTTTAATGTTTAATGTCAGGTTTATGACATTCTTTTGTATACTAAATAGAGGATGAAAAGTGATATTGTATATACTTAAAAATATGGAAGAAATAAGAATCTCTCCTCTCTTTCTCTACCACTACTAAAAATCTGGGAATTACCGACAAAAAATTTGCGACCAAAGTTGGTCGGTCAAAAAAAGCGACCAAAGTTGGTCGCTAATTTGGAGAAAATTATTAAATAATTATTTTAAATATACCTACCAAGGTTGGTCGCTTTTTGGTCGGTAAAGTGGTCAACATGTTGACCGGGCTGGTCAGACTTGCTTGGTCAAAGAAATATTGAGATTACCGACCAAAGTTGGTCGCTAAAGTGGGACCCAGTTATAACGTTTTAATAATTATATTAATATTTTAAAATTTTTATAAAATATAAATAAATATTATTTAAAATTGGCGACCAAAGTTGGTCGGTTATTGAAAGGGGAATTAAGTAGCGACCAACTTTGGTCGCTAATTTGGGACCCAGTTATAACGTTTAATAATTATATTATTATTTAAAATATTTTATAAAATATAAATAAATCTGATTTAAAATTAGCGACCAACTTTGGTCGCTAATTTTTAATTTCTGGATAATTAGCGACCAAAGTTGATCTCTTTTCAGGTCAACATTGGTCAAAATTAAAAATCACTTTTATATTTACTATCTAAATAATATAAATGTAATCCGTTAACACTTTTGTAATACAAGGGATGAATACACTAAAATATACTCTAACATGATATATATGTAGTTAAAGTAGTACAACGAAGCGTGTTATATATATATATATATATATATATAGGTCGAGACGTTTTGTTTTTAATATTCAACGATGCATCTGAGTAGGTTATAAGTCGATGAATCAATTTACACACAGATATATTTGATGAAAAATTATATATACTAATTAGGATCTTGACAAGTCTATCAATCCCTAAAAGAATTGATGTATATTTGCAACCATTGATTGATGAGTTAAAACAATTGTGGTACGATGGTGTTGAAACATATGACATATCAACCAAGCAGAATTTCAATTTGCGTGCTAATTTAATGTGGACAATTAACGATTTTCCTGCGTATGGAATGTTGTCTAGGTGGATGACTGTTGGGAAGCTAGCTTGTCCTTACTGCATGGAAAATAGTAAAGCATTCACTTTGAAACATGGCCGAAAGCAATCATGGTTTGATTGTCATCGTCAATTCTTGTCTCCTGACCATGAGTTTAGAAGGATGAAAAATGCATTCAAAAAGAACAAAATGGAATATGATTCCCCACCTCCGATACTTTCAGGTGAGGAAATTTGGGAGAGGGTCCAGAACTTCAGTTAAGTTACTGAAGCTCCACTTTATAGATTCCCCGGATACGGTGTTACTCATAATTGGACGAAACAAAGTATATTTTGGGAGTTGCCTTATTGGAAGGATAATCTTCTCCGTCACAATCTTGATGTCATGCATATTGAGAAGAATT
>ML246852.1:132991-282738 GCA_005239495.1 Nicotiana undulata
GGTTTACCTGAAAGAATCTGGAAACCCATCACAGAGATTAGTTTATTTTTCAAAGACTTGTGTTCTTCCACATTAAGGGAAGAAAACCTACTCCGGATGGATTAGAACATTCATGTAACTTCTACTAAGATGAAAAAGATATTTTCATGTGGTTTTTTTGATGTGATGGAACACATTCCAATCCACCTTGTACACGAGGTACGACTTGGAGAGCCTGTTCAATGCAGATGGATGTACCCCTTTGAGAGGTAATATTATAAGTTTGATGTAATTTTCTGTTTTATTTGAATGTTCTTGGCTAACCTGAAATTATATAGGACAATTGGCAAATGCAAACAATTTGTTAAGTAGAGGAATATGATTGAAGGATCTATATGCGAAGCTTATCTTGCAAAGGAAACTGCTCATTTTTGCTCTTATTATTTTGAGAGTAATGTGCCATGTGCTAGGCATAGGCCCAATAGGCACACGGTCGAATGTGTGAATGATCCATTATATCCGCCTATGTCTATATTCAATCAACCAGGCCAATGTTCTAAGGATGTTAGAAAGAGAAGTTTGAGTGATATGAAGTACAAGTCAGCTACACTTCATGTGTTGCTAAATTGTCCCGAAGTTGTACCATTTCTCAAGTAAGTATTGATTTAGTAGTTATCAAAATATAAAATTTACTGTGATTACATCTCAATGCAACTACTAAAAATATTTGATGTGTCACAGTCACTTCGTGGTTCAATTTGGCCATGATGTTGTATATAAGAGATTTGATACGTGGTTCAAACAATTTGTAAGTTTATCCTTATAATATTCTAACAGTATGTAGGTAAACAATGTTTGGAAGTTATGCTAACTTATGAATTTTTTTTAACAATATGCAGGTAAATGATCCAAATAATGGTGTAAATAAATTTTTGAAAGATATATCCTGGGGACCTGGGCTTCAAGTCACAATAATGTCTAAGTATGTTGTGAATGGTTATAAGTTTCATACAGAGGATTGATCTAAAAATAAAAATAGCAACAACAACGGGGTGTGGGTTCAAGGTGGTGATGACAACCAAGTTGGAGATATTGATTATTATGGTGTGCTCAAAGAAATAATAGAACTTGAATATACATGTTGTCCATATAAGAAATTGATACTCTTTAGATGCAAGTGGTTTGACCCAAATCCAACAAGAGGTACAAGAGTACATAACCAATACCAAATAATTGAGGTTAATCATACGAGGGAGTATGATCGCTATGATCCTTTCATAATTTCACATAATGTTAGGAAAGTGTAGTATACTCCTTATCCATTGCGGCGGAATAAGTCCGACTGGTGGGTTGTAATAAAAACTAAGCCTGTAGGTAGGGTGGAAGTCGAGAGTGTGTTAGATGTTGCATATCAAAACGATATCTCCAGTGTTCACCAAATAGTGGACGAACTTTTAGAAAATGATTTGGAACATCCTGAACACATATTGGAAGAAGTTGATATAAATGAAGTAACAATTATAGAAAATGAGGAAGAAGAATCAACTGATGAAGCTCAAACTAGTGAGGAAGAAGAATTCTCGTACGAGGAACAATACGTCGATGAGCTTGAAAATGTTGGTTTCTTCAATTAACTCTCGTTTTATAGCTAGTTTCTTATATGTTTCAATCTAAATATGTATTATATTATCCAGATGACAGGCAAGGGTCGAGGTAACAATGACCCTACCGGTTCTCGGGGTCGAGAAAAGGCTAGGAAGGGAAAGAGGAGGGTAGAAGATAATACTCCATCTTTTCCACCCTCTTCAGAGATGCCTATGCCTGTGCATATGTCTTATCCTCCACCCCAGGGCTATTCTGAGCTACCACAGCATCACGAGCCCTACACCTTCGTGCAGACAACAGGTCTTTCATCACAGGGCCATAAGACTATACGTCCGGCATACAGTCTGGTTGCCTCACGACCACGTGGATCGCAGCCATCTGCATCGCATGGATCGCATCCATCCATGTCACATCCACGTGGATCACATATATCCATGTCACAGCCACTCAGGTCACAGCCATCGGTATCACAGCCACTTGTGGTCCATCCATCTATGTCACAGTCACAGGGATCGCAACCATCTTCATCAGCGACTTCATCTATTTCAGGTCTTCGCCTACGGTATGGTAGCTCTGACCCCCCTACACCTTCCACACATGCCTCTGATATACATGCTTCGGGCGGTGATGCTGATGATGAGGAGGAGGTGCATTATGATCAGTATGGCAGGATCATCATAGTCCCTGAGGGTGATAGGTAAGAGTTATTTGTTATTTCTATGTTTATTTTTTTTGTACAGTTTGTACAATAGGATATTAATGTGTTTTTTTGTTAAATTTCAGGTTCATCCCGAGTAATATTACTACGAGGATAATCACCAAAGCCACCAGAAAGCTTTATGATGGCCCTTATGCGACTTGGAGTAAATTCCCATTCTCGCTGAAGGAGCAAATTTTCAATCAATTTAAGGTAGAAATGTTCTTTTAAGCAGTATAGTTATTTATATTTATGATATTTTCATATAATATTTAACTTTTGAAATACAGAGCAAGTGTGTATGGGAGAACCGCTATAGCGCGAAAGTGGCTGCAAATTTTAATCACAAAGCTCGCAAGCGGTTGTCACATAGTTTCTCCAAAGCTAGACAGTTGAACTAGAAGCCTGACTGGTTGCTTCAAAATTTATGGGAGGATTTGCAAAGGCAATGGCTTACCACAAAGTTCTTAGAGAAGAGCGAAAAAGGAAAGAAAGCTCGCGCATCTGAGAAGGGAGGATCCTTGCACACTGGAGGTGCGATCAGCCTAGGGACAATAAAAAGAAGATTGGTACGTAATTGCTTAATTTATTTTAATTTTCAAAGTATATCTATTCTGTTTATTAACTAAAATTTATGAGTTTTCAGGAAAAGAAGTTGGGGCGTCCAATGAACCAAGATGGGCTATTCAAGGAGACTCATATTGTAAAGAAGAAGAAAGACACGAATCCAGAAAGGTGGGTCGAGGGCCGAGCCTCGACTGTACATGTAAGTTTTCACTTTTCATTAAGTATTTTGATTTACTTTTATATAAATTTTGAAATACTAATTCAATGTAATTTTTCTTATAGGATCGCTTCACAACTGATGTGGAGGAATTCATACGCAGTCAGCCACCTAATGAGTCGGGTGGGCCAATCCAACCTTCGGACGAGGATGCTGAAAGAATATGGATGGAGGCTGCTGGCGGTCCAAAATGGGGGAAGGTATACAAGCTTCCTACTAAGAAATTCCATCGCTATAAGTGTGGAATGCAAAGAATAAGGACTTCCTCGCAAGGCGAGCAACTTCATGGGGAGAGCCTCTCCGCTATGCGGGAGACTGTGACAAAGCTCACATCCGAGCTAGAAGCGGCCAAGGAAAGAGAAAAGCTTAGAGATGCTCAGTACCATGGCATGCAAGCTCAGTACCATGGCATGCAAGCTCAGCTCAAAACTCTCTTAGATTTTTGAGCTTTTACGATTCTCCGGTCTCGTGAGTCATCGCTAGAGGCTCGACTTGAACGTGAGCGTTCCTTCCGTCCTCCCCATGCTCGTTCCTCCCGTCCTCCCCATGATCGTTCTTCCCGTCCTCGACAAGAAGACCCTTCTCTACACCGTCTTGTAAATGAAAGTTCATCAGACGGTGATGATGATGTTGTAAAAAACATTCCTTGACTTTTATATACTTTGAACTAGACAAATAGAACCGGTTTTGAACTAGTTGTAATAAGCGTTAACTTAGTTTTGTTAGTTTAATTTGTTAGTTCTATTGAACTTTAATTTGTTGGTTTTAATGTATTTTTTGAATTGTGTTGTTGGTGTTGTGTTGTTGCTGTTGTTATTGTTGTGTTGTTGTGTTGTTGTTGTTGTTGTTGTTGCGTTGTTGTTGTTGTTGTGGAGAACTTCGTATAGGGATGTATTATTTTGAATGAATTAAATTGTTATCTAGGGAATTTGGTATGCTGGAAGGTGGTGTAGCTGCCAAAACAAATATTTTATGACAAAATTAATAACCAGAAAAGCGGCCAAAGTTGGCCGCTTTCCTATTAAAAAAATAATTTTCTGGAAATTAGCGACCAAAGTTGGTCGCTTTCCCAAATTTTAACTTTGGTCGGTATTGTTACATATATAATTATTTAAAATAATATATATTTTAATTTACAGACCAACGTTGGTCGCTAATTTTTGAATTATAATAAATAAAAAAATATCATAATTTAAATATACAGACCAACTTTGGTCGCTAAATTTATATCATTAAAATATTATACCGACCAAAGTTGGTCGGTATTTTGTTTACACTGAACATTTGGTCCTTTTACCTTAGCGGCCAACTTTGGTCGCTAAGGTAAAAGGACCACCAATATAGCGACCAAGCCTGTTTGGACGCGTTTTGGTCGGTATATTGAGATAAGCGACCAACGTTGGTCGCTATATGTGGTCTCTAATTAGCAAATTTCTAGTAGTGTACATTCTTGTCTATTTGCTCATTTCATATTATTACTTTGAGCTTAGTTTTTAACACGTTATCAACACGAAACACTAACCAAGTGAAGACAACTTATTTGATAATAGAGGCCGATAACCATGAATCAATTGGGTTGAGCCTATGGAAATCTGGGCATCTCGTATGCCATATCAATGTTACGTTTGCTTCTATTATACAAGGAGTATCATTTTTCAATTGCCATGAATTCTACAATTAACTTACTTTAGTATTTAAGACTTGGTCTAATTTGTGTTACTTAACAATTTAGTTTTATATATATGGAGTACCTCTGCTTTCGAGTTGCAACAAGAGCATATTCCGACGTTTTGATGATATCTCCCATATGTACTGCTCCGACAGTTTGCAAGCCAAGATTATGAAATTGTTAATTATTGAGAAGGTTTCTAATTAATCTTAAAAATAAAAAGAATTTAAATTTATGTCGTGGTCAAAATAAATTTTGTATGACTAAGATAGTTTTATTCCCTTTATATTTGATCATGTGGTTGTTCGTGAAAAAGATCCATGTGAACTCTTACTAAAGTTCGGACAAAAATAACTGATCATTAGAAAATAGTATGTCATGGTGGACTCAAAAGTGAGTCCACTTGGCTTATTATGCCATTGTATGAGAATAAGGAATTTGGTTTGATTTTTGGTGCACTATGATGATAAGAGTTGGGTTCGAGTCCCAACTCATTATGGCATAACATGCCTTTATATGGGTGAGACATTAGGTTTGAGTCCCAATGCACCGTATTGATTATATAATGATGACTAATGAAAATAGCGTATTATTCATGAAAAAGTATGAAGCTTGTCCCACTTGATTTGCTCCATTCTTGAAGTGGATGTGTAGATATCGGTGCATAATAAGTCTAGACGAATACAAGTGGTTGACCAATGAACGTGGGCGTGCCAAAGACAAAAATATTAATCGTCATTATTATGGTAATTATAAAAAGGAGAACAGTAAGGGTTCTCAAAATAATCCTTCAACGGTGAAGGAAAAGTATCAATGTGGTCTATTAATACGATACACGCTCAGACAATTATAGTCCATTTTTTGAAAGAATGTGACTTGTGATAAGCATTGCAAATGTAGACTCATTCCTTAAAGAAAGAATTAAAGCAAACAATGATTTTGCTTATCATGATTTTGACCATGACATTATTATGATATGATTTTCTCTGTGAAGGAGACATTCACCATACAGATGGTGTGACAAAAGATCTTGTAATACAAAATCAGTTAAGAGCTCTGGAAGAACTATTTGGTTACTACCCGGATGAATGAAATTGTTCATGACATTGATATTGTAGTAAGTCTCAAAAGAAACTTTTTGAGTTTCAAATATATTAGCCAAAGTGATTGACATTTGAGACTATAAATGAAAGAAAGATTTAATATCTTCATATTACTATAATCATACCAGGTAAATATGAAAGGTTACCCGACTTTTCTTCTAATTGTACTACACATGTATAAGCATGATGATGGAATCACATGCCACAAGTATAATAGAGGTTTACTGAAATAAATATCGGTTGGCATGACCGGTCAGCCATCCCGGTTCAATTATGATGAGAAATGATTGAGAATTCACATTGGCATATATTGAAGAATTAGGAGAATCTTCGAGAATTCTCATGTACGAATTGTTCTCGTGACAAATTGATTACTATACCAGCTGGGGTTGGGATTGCATTCCCTGATTTTTGGAACGTATAAAAGGTGATATATATATATGGGCCCAGCCACCTGCCATGTGGACCGTTTACTATTATATGATTTTAATAGATGCATCTATTCTATGGTCACATGTGTGTTTGTATCAACTTGCAATTTGGATTTTGCAAGGTTGCTTGCTCAAATTATTAGAGCATAGTTCCAGAATATACATTGTGATGATTTATCTTGATAATACTACTTTAAATCCAAGCTGGTTTAGCAGAAATTATATGCCTCCAGTTATAGCTAAACCATTTGTCATTAGAACAGAACTCCCAAAAAATAAATTCGGTATGAGGTACTCCCTCCGTTCCAATTTATGTGAACCTATTTCCTTTTTGGTCCGTTCCAAAAAGAATGACCCCTTTCTAAATTTGGAAACAATTTAGCTTAAACTTACAATTCTACCCTTAATGAGAAGCTTTTATAACCACACAAATACTCTAGGCCCCTTTTTGACTTGTTTAGGACCACAAATTCCAAAAGTCTTCATTTTTTCTTAAACTCCGTGCCAAGTCAAACAGGTTCACATAAATTGGAATGGAGGAAGTATATTATTTAATATACAACAGCACTTGTACACATCTAGCCAACAAGTTATGATAAATTCTCCCTATCAGAATTGGTTCAGGGTCAGGAACCGCATAGTTTCTATCTTGAAATATGGATGTGTTATATGATTTAATTGTTCCACCACAATGCACAAATATGGGTCCCCAAAGAAAGTTAGGGATATGGGTTGGTGATCCCAGCATTGGGGGGAGAAAATGGGCAGCTGAAAAAGTAATACATGGAATGAATTATTATGAGTGCACCTAGATCCTCGTACAAGAAAGATGTGAACATGAAGTTCAAGTGATACTTCATTTGCAAAATATTGCCAGGTGCATTTGCTAACCCAAAGCTAAATGTCATATTTCAGCTGCTAATGCTCCAACTGAAATAAAAGTCCATGATGGACAGAGTTTATGACACGCATAAAACGTAATAGACTAATTGGTTCCAAAGATAAAACTCCATGAATAATGAGTGAAGAAAATGATCAACATGGTCATAATAAGGAGGCAATTGCTTTAGAAGAGCACCACGACATAATACTCTATAAGATCTCACAGAAGAGGCCCAGGTACCTAAAAATAATGAGATCTCAATAAGTTATGTCTTTATTGCGTGATGATGGAACCAATGCAAAATGATCGTCAACGATGTTGTTAATATAATATAGCGCTCAATTTTTATAATATTGACGAGGATCTTGAGCTCAAATTTATAATGGAATTTGGACAGATAAATGATTGGTCAATGAAAAATACGTAATTAAGATTGACTCCACTTGGAAAATGTGAAGTTTTGGACTGATAGGCCCAACACCTGAAAGTATAAAGTAGTAGGGTGACACAAGATTTTACATAGATGGCATGCCATTGATTATATGAAAACATGTTCCCTTGTGGTGGATACAATTTTTTTCATACTTTAGTTTGGCAATACCTAATAAATTTGATACGCGTATACAAAAATCATTGAAGGATTTAAACTGCGCTAAAGCATATTAAGGTTGTCAAGAAATTTATTCAATAAAGCTTCAACAAATCCTTATGTGGATTAGGGCAATCATGGCGTACATGATTTGTTTTTATGTCTAGTGTAATTGGTGCACTAATGTATCTTGCTAGAACTATGAATATTATATGCTAGCGAGATATAGTTTTATTCCTATATGGAGATATTGGAATACAACAGTATTATATTGCAAAAAGAATCCTTGATATAGATTTGTTTATTCTAACAAATATTGTCAAGGTTTTGTTGATTATGCTAATGTAGGGCTGAAGTTTGTTGTTTAAGATATCTATTTGCATGTGAGGGTATTGTCATATTATGATATTCTACAAAGGCTGTCAATTATTGATTCAAGTCATGACAAGATATTAGCAACATATAAAGCAAATGACTCAACAACAAATGTGTGATTTTTCTTTGAAAAAGAAGATTTCTTTTTTTGAGCAGAAATACGATATATTATATATATAATAATAATAATACAAACTAGTTTAGCATATTACATTAGATTCACCTAAGGTGATGTCTTGGTAGTGGTTAGGGTACGTAGACCCTTCATTCAAAAATACACTATCATTAGCAACGTTTTGGTTGCCCATAGATCTTAGCATATTACAAGTACTGGTAGGTAGCATTTTTGAAGAGATAACTTCTCCACTCTTGTCCCTGATCAGCATTTCTTCTACAAAAAAAGGTGGAGCTCCAAAAATGTTGATTTCATCTTGTAGGTATTTGTTTTTCCATCGTTTTCTTGCGTCATTTGCTAACGCGTCTGCAACTGCATTCCCTTATCTGAAGTTATGTTGAAGTAGGTGGCCCTTCACTTGGCGCATTGATGACCTGCAAGATAGTATTAAGGAGTTTAGTATGGTTTGCCCGTTTTTGATAGCTTGATTGCGTCTGTGGAGTCTGTTTCTATTTCTAGAGGAAATAGGTTGAGTCTCACTGCCAGTTGAAGTCCTTCATAGAGGGCCTGAAGTTCAGTGTGTAGTGGACATAGGGCTTGGGTACATTTTTGGAATCCCAATATCCAGTTTCCTTTGTTATTAAGGAAGACTTCACCTATACCACTTTGTTGATTTTCATAGGCACCATCTATATTAAGCTTTAGCCAGCCACCTTGTGGGGCATGCCATTTAATGTGTAAGGTTCCAGTATTCTGGATGAGTTGGTTGGAGTTGGTTAATAAGTGATATTTTAGAGCGTGATTAGCAATTTTTTTGATAGAGGGGTTCAGATTAGTGTTGTTAATATTGTTTTTGTTCTTGTTTAACTAGAGTCCCCAAATAACAAACGGAAAAAATTATTGCCAACCTATATGGGGATACATGTAATTTGCTTGTAGGTCTTTAATATTTGTTAACAAGTCAAGGTCTGTTATGGAGGCCACGTTCATTCCTAGGTTGGCCCAAAGGTTACGAGCAATGGGACATCAAAGGAAGATGTGGCTCGGAGATTCTTCCTCACTATGGCATATGGCACAAGTGTTATCAATGTTGATACCAATGTGTTGCAAATATTGTCTACATGGAATTTTGTTATGAATACATTGCCATAGAAAATATTTAATTTTATTAGGGAAATTTAGCTTCCATATCCATTTGAAGTCGATTTGATTACGCATGTCTTCCCTTAAAAGCCTTGAACAATTTTTAGTAGTAAAGCAGCCATCAGTACTTTTGGACCAGACTGGTGTGTCTTGATTCTTGTTCAAAGCTAGAGGAATGTTTTTTATATTTGTTTGTATTTCTTTGGGGATTATGTAACGATCCGACCGGTCGTTTTGCGTATCAAGACCCCGTTCCCCTAAATGAAACTTCCCATGGTGGCTTATTGTGATTTATGACTTGTGGGGACGGGTAGTTCGGGATTCGGAAGTGTTTAGAGTGGTATAGGAACACTTAGTTCCTTAAGGTTGGCCTTTTTGGCCAAGTTTGAGTTCGGTCAACATTTTTAGTAAACGACCTTGGAATCGAGTTTCGACGGTTTCGGTAGCTTCGTATGATGATTTCGGACTGGGGCGTATGTTCGGAATGGGTTTTGGATGACCCGGGAGCATTTCGGCGCCCAATATCGAAATAAGAGGTTCCTTAAGTTTAAAATTTGGTTTGGAACGTGTTTTTGTGTTATCAAGGTCCGAACAGAATTTTGAGACCGGGAATAGTTCCGTTATGTCATTTATGACTTGCTCGCAAAATTTGGTGTCATTCCGAGTAGTATAGGTCGGTTCGGCGCATTGATACCGAATTCAAGAACTTGAAGTTCTTAAGTTTGATCTTTAGGGGTTTTGAGGGTGATTTTGAATTTTAGCATTGTTTTGAGTGTTCCGAAGGCTCGAGTGAATCCGTATTATTATTTGGGACTTGTCGGTATAATTGGACGGGGGCTCGGGTGGGCCCAGGTGCCTCTCGGGCGCCAAACAAGGCCAAAAACCAGCATAAATAGTTGTTGGTGCACCTAATTTGGTGTGACAGCAAGTGCGGTTGCCCAGTCATAGGTGCGGGACCGCAGGCTCGCAGGTGTGACCCCCCAGGTGGGCTGCTCATTTCTCGCAGGTGCGGGCCCTTTTCCCGCAGGTGCGGAGCCGCTGGTGCGGACACCTGACCGCAGGTGCGAACCCAAGCCCTCTTGTCCATTTCCGCAGGTGCGAGACTCTTCTCGCAGGTGCGAGACCGTAGGTGCGGTCCTTGAGCCGCATGTGAGAAATCCCTGTAGGCAGTGAGGTTCTTTAAAAAAAACGGGACTTAATCACTTTTCACCTCATTTCTTCCTCCATTGTCGACCTAGAGAGCTTGGGAAAGAGCCAATCCACCTAGCTACTGAAGAGGTAAGTAAATTCTACCCTAGTGTTAGTTTAATACATGAATTACTAGTTAAATTAACTACGTAATTAATGAAAATCAAGGAATTTGGGTAGTAACCTAGGGCTTTCGAGAATTTAGGGAATTACCCGTGAATTAGCTATGAAATCATACAAAAATAATATATTAACGATCCTTAGGATATGGGTGAGTGTTTCCTTCGAGAATTTTTGGAATTCGAGCGTGCGGGCCCGGGGGTGAATTTTGGGATTTCTTCAAGAATGATGAATTGACTAAGTAAGTAGGAGAATTCCATGCTCTGAGTATAATTTGATATATTTACGTAATGTTTGATTAGTTTCGAGTCCTTGAGTGTCGAGTTCGGAGTTTCAGGCGCAATCTTGACCCGGGGAGTAGGTTCGACACGAGGTGAGTCTCCTTTCTAACCTTGTAAGAGAGAATTGTCCCCATAGGTGATCTAAATGCTATGTGTTAATGTTTTTGGGGGGCTACGTACGTACCAAGTGACGAGAGTCCGTACGTAGCGGCTATTATTATTATTATTATGTCCGGGTAGTTAGGCCCACACCATGCCTTGTGTTCTTCCTCGTAATGAATTATATGTTATGAATTCATGTTATATGTGGTAATGTTTCCCTGAGACTTATGGAAATTTTGATAATTTGAAGGAATTTTTTATGGAAAGTAATTTTAAAGGAATGTTGTTTGCATGTGACCGCTTCGCAATTTACATTCCGCGAGCGGAGTGTTATTTCCCCCACTCTCATGAGAGCGGGTCATACGCCACAGCGAGATTGAAAGATGCACTTATGGTTCGGGCCATTCGAACCTCGGCAATGCACATATATGATTATTTTATGGCTCAGGACGGTTATCCTTATCCCGTATGCGCATGGCAAATTGTTACAGTTTTCATGGTTATTGATTGGGCAAATTTTTTGGGGAAAATGAAGTATGGTTTATTTACTTCCAGTATTTACTCGGATTTCAATGCCTTATATATTTTTGCTTTACTACCTTTACATGCCTACCGCTTTCATCATATTTTGTTAAATTATATTGCTGGACCTTAGCGAGTGTCAAGTCGACCTCTTGTCACTACTTCTTCGAGATTAGACGGGATACTCACTGGGTACATACTTATTTATGTACTCATGCTATGCTTCTGTACTTAATTGTACAGGTTCTGAGGCTGGTACTTCTGGTTATCAGACCGGAGCTCGATGCTGATTATAGCTGGACCTGACTTCACGGTGAGCTGCTTCTCCTGACGATCCTCGGCAGCACCATGGAGTTTCTTTTGTTATTTCCCCTCTATTTCTTTCAGACATTGGGACTGTATATTATATCTTACGTATATTCTGTTATTATGCCTGTGGGACTTGTGACACTAGTTCCTGGCACACACGTGGTAGCTATTATAGATTACGGGTCTGTATATATATATATTGGCTCGCACCTCTTTATGACTGCTTTTGGTTAAAATTGATTAATTAGCCTTTCGATTAATGTTTTTATTAGCTTTAAAACTTGGTACATGTTAGAATGTTTAATCAAATAAGGGAAACTCCTTAGTAAATTGAGTGTTGGCCTTCCTGGCCCCGTTGTTGGGCGCCATCACGACCTGAGTTAGGATTTTGGGTCGTGACAACATGGTATCAAAGCTCTAGGTTCACGTAAGTCTCACGAGTCACGGGCACGCCCAGTAGAGTCTTGCGGATCGGTACAGAGACATCTGTACTCATCTTCAGGAGGCTATAGGGTGTTAGGAAACCTCTCTTTATTCATATTCTATCGTGCAGTCGATGGTTTACTAAAACTCATTCTTCTATTCTCTCCCAGATGGTGAGGACGCGCGCATCCGATGTTCCAGACCCGGGAGATGCCGCTACCCCCGCCGTCCGAGGCTGTGTAAGAGGCCGGGGGAGGGCACTGGCCTGAGGTAAGGGACGAGGGCGTCCCAGAGCTATTCCAGTTGCAACACCACTAGAGGATCCTATCATAGAGGAGCAGGACGAGGTGCCCCCAATAGATCCTGCTCCAGTGGACTTCATGACGGCGCCAGGCTTCCAGGAGGTCATGGGCCGTATGATGCGGTTTATGGATGCTATGTCCCAGGCTGGTTTATTTTCGGCAGATCCTTCCACTTCTCAGGCGGGAGGGGGAGTCCAGAACCCTACTGCCCAGGCTGCAGGTCAGACAGCAGCATTACATCATACCCCGGGTACACTGCCCGTGAGTGGGGTCCAGCATGTGGTAGCAGCACCTGAGCCCAGACCAGCTGCAGACGGCGATCCGCAGAAGTTATTGGACAGATGGACCCGATTGCACCCTCCAGTCTTCGGGGGTGAGCGAGGCGAGGATGCCTAGGACTTCATTGACAGGTGCAGGGACAGACTGCACAACATTAGGATATTAGAGTACCATGGAGTGGACTTCACTACCTTTCAGTTGGAGGGCAGAGCTCGCAGATGGTGGCAGTCTTATATTCTAAGTAGGCCAGCAGATTATCCTCCTATCACTTGGGGCCAGTTCACACAGCTATTTCTAGACAGGTATATTTCACCCTTTGAGAGGGAAGAGCTGCGGTATCAATTTGAGCAACTGGAGCAGGGACAGATGTCAGTGACAGATTATGAGGCTAAATTTTCAGAGCTGTCATGCCATGTACTCATGATACTACCTACTGATGCCGAGAGAGTGCGGAGATTTGTGGTTGGGTCGCATCTAGGTATTAGAGCCACCATGGCCCGATAGGTGGAGATGGGGACTCCTTATCAGCTTGTGGTGGAGATTGCTCGCAGGATCGAGGGGTATCGGTCGAGGAGCAGGGAGCAGGGGTAACAGGATAAGTGGCTAGATTCTCCGGAGATTTCAGAGGTGCCCCAGCTAGGGGCAGGGTTCAGTTTGGGAGTGGTAATCCCAGCAGGCCTTCATATTCAACACCTCCACCACCTCCCCGAGGTGTTCCAGCGAGGGCTCATTTCAGCGCCATGCCAGAGCATTCTTACCGCCCTCTAGTCATTCAGAGTTCACCTAGTGGTTATTCCAGTCATCCGAGATCCTCCAGTCCCTATTTCAGTGCTATGCTAGAGGGTTCACATCGCTCTCCGTCCATTCAGGGTTATTCTTCGGGGCAGCAGGCTATGGTACCTAGAGGTTGTTATGAGTGTGGGGATCCAGGTCATATGCAGAGGCATTGTCCCAGGCTTCGGGGAAAAGCAGTGCAGCAGGTTTATCAACCTATGGGTCCAGCACCAGCAGTCCGGCCACCTAGAGGTGGAGGACAAGTCGGTAGGGGTCGTTCTAGAGGTGGAGGCCAGTCAGGGGAAGGTCAGTCAGCTCCTGTTCACTCAGGCGGAGCTCAGTCTTTCGGTGCTCCAGCTAGATTCTATGCTATTCCGGCCAGATCAGATGTAGTGGCCTCAGACGCCGTGTTCACAGGTATTATCTCAGTATGTGGTAGAGAGGCTTCCATATTATTTGATCCAGGATCCACCTATTCATATGTTTCAGCATTATTTGCTCATTTTCTTGATGTTCCTCGTGAGTCCTTAGGTTCTTATATATATGTGTCCACTCCTGTGGGCGATTCTGTGGTGGTAGACCGGGTTTACCGGTCCTGTGTGGTTACATTCTGTGGATTCGAGACCAGAGCGGACCTTTTATTGCTCGACATGGTTGATTTTAAGGTTATTTTAGGCATGGATTGGCTATCTCCTTATCATGCCGTGCTAGATTGCCATGCCAAGACAGTTACTTTAGCCATGCCCGAGTCGCCTAGGCTGGAGTGGAGAGGTTCCTCAGTTAGTGCAGCCAGCCGAATTATTTCATTCCTGAAGGCTCGACATATGGTCGAGAAGGGTTGTTTGGCCTACCTTACTTATGTGCGGGACACCACCGCCGAGTCTTCGATGATTGATTCAGTGCTAGTGGTTCGAGAGTTTGCTGATGTATTTCCTTCAGACCTTCCGGGCATGCCTCCGGATCGTGATATCGATTTCTGCATTGATGTAGCTCCATGCACTCAGCCTATTTCCATCCCCACATACCGTATGGCTCCAAAAGAGTTGAAGGAGTTGAAGGAATAGCTTGAGAAGTTTCTAGCTAAGGGGTTTATCAGACCGAGTGTATCGTTGTGGGGTGCTCCAGTTCTATTTGTGCAGAAGAAGGATGGGTCTATGCGGATTGTATCGATTACCGCCAGTTGAACAAGGTCACCATTAAGAACAAGTATCCTTTGCCGCGCATCGATAATTTGTTTGACCAGTTGCAGGGTGCTAGGGTGTTTTCTAAGATTGATTTGAGATCGGGATATCATCAGTTGAAGATTCAGGCCTCAGATGTTCCGAAGACTGCTTTTCGTACGAGATATGGCCATTATGAGTTCCTGGTGATGTCCTTTGGCTTGACTAATGCTCCAGCAGCATTCATGGACTTGATGAATAGGGTGTTCAGGCCGTATATTGATTCCTTTGTCATTGTCTTCATTGATGACATCTTGATTTACTCACGTAGCCTGGGGGAGCACGAGCAACATTTGAGAGTTGAGCTCCAGACTTTGCGGGAACAAAAGCTATATGCTAAGTTCTCCAAGTGTGAGTTATGGTTGGATTCAGTGGCATTTTTGGGGCATGTGGTATCCGAAGAGGGTATCAAGGTTGATCCTCAGAAGATTGAGGCAGCTCAGAGTTGGCCGCGTCCTACTTCAGCTACAGAGATCAGGAGGTTTTTGGGCCTAGCAGTCTATTATCGCCGATTTGTGGAGGGGTTCTCTTCTATTGCAGCTCCATTGACTAGATTGACTCAGAAGAATGCCCCGTTATGATGGTCCGACGAGTGTGAGGCGAGCTTTCAGAAGCTCAAGACAACACTGACCTCAGCACCAGTCCTGGTATTGCCTTCCGGTTCTGGGATGTATACAGTGTATTGCGACGCTTCACGCATTGGTTTGGGATGTGTGTTGATGCAGGAAGGGAGAGTTATTGCTTATGCTTCGTGCCAGCTGAAGGTTCATGAGAGGAATTACCCTTTGCACGATTTGGAGTTGGCGTAGATTGTTCATGCTCTTAAGATTTGGAGGCACTTACAGCACTTGTTCAAGCAGAGGGATCTTAATTTGAGGCAGTGCATGTGGCTTGAGTTGCTGAAGGATTATGATATCACCATTCTTTATCATCTGGGCAAGGCAAACGTGGTAGAAGATGCCTTAAGCAGGAAGGCAGAGAGTATGGGTAGCTTGGCTTATATTGCAGCAGAGGAGAGACCTCTAGCCTTGGACATTCAGTCTTTGGCTAATCGCCTGGTGATGTTAGACCTTTGAGAGCCTCGTCGAGTTTTAACACATGTGGTTGCTCAGTCTTCGTTATTGGGAGAAATTAAGGCTCGACAGTTTGATGACCCGTGTTTGGCAGAGCTTCGGGAGACAGTGATTCAGGGTGGTGCCAAGGAGGTTACTATTGGCGAGGATGGTGTTCTGAGACTTCAGGGTCATTTATGTGTTCCTAATGTCGATGGCCTTAGAGGGAGGATTCTAGAGGAGGCACATAGTTCTCGGTATTTTGTTCATCCAGGTGCTGCGAAGATGTATCGTGATTTGAAGCAGCATTTCTGGTGGAGGCGGATGAAGAGGGACATTGTGGAGTATGTGGCTAGGTGTCTTAATTGCCAGCAGGTTAAGTATGAGCACTAGAGGCCAGGAGGCCTACTTCAGCAGATGCCCATTCCTGAGTGGAAGTGGGAACGTATCACTATGGATTTCGTGATTGGGTTGCCTCGGACTTTGCGGAAGGTTGACGCGGTTTGGGTCATTGTGGATAGATTGACTAATTTGGCACATTTCATTCCAGTGGCTACTACATATATTTCTGAGAGGTTGGCCCAAATCTACATTCGGGAGATAGTCCAGTTTCACGGTGTGCCGGTGTCCATTATATCAGATCGAGGTCCTTAGTTCACCTTGCACTTCTGGAGAGCATTGCATAGTGAGATGGGTACCCAAATAGATCTCATCACAACATTTCACCCTCATACTGATGGTCAGTCGGAGCGTACCGTTCAGATATTGGAGGACATGCTCAGGGCATGCGTGATTGACTTTGGAGGTCAGTGGGACCAATTCTTGCCTTTGGCCGAGTTTGATCACAATAATAGTTATCAGTCCAACATCGAGATGGCTCCATTTGAGGCTTTGTATGGCCGGCGATGTCGTTCTCCTATCGGGTGGTTTGAGCCTGGCGAGGCTAAGTTATATGGCACTGACCTGGTGAAGGATGCCTTAGAGAAGGTAAAGTTGATTCAGGAAAGGCTCCGCGCAGCATAGTCCAGACAGAAGAGCTACGCGGATCAGAAGGCGCGTGACGTATCATTTATGGAGGGAGATAAGGTATTGTTGAATGTCTCGCCGATGAAGGGTATTATGAGGTTCGGAAAGAAGGGCAAGCTGAGCCCGAGGTTTATCTGTCCCTTCGAGGTGTTGAGGCGAGTTGGGGAGGTTGCTTATGAGCTAGCCTTACCTCCCAGCTTATCAGGAGTTCATCCGGTCTTTCATGTATCAATGCTCCGGAGGTATCACGCCGACTTCTCTCACGTGGTTTATTTCAGCACTATTCAGTTGGATGAGAGGTTGGGCTACGAGGAGGAGCCAGTTGCTATTATAGATAGACAGTATCGCCAGTTGAGATCCAAGAGAGTCTCTGCGATAAAGGTCTAGTGGAGGGGCCAACCAGTCGAGGAGGCGACCTGGGAGTCCGAGGAGGACATGCGGAGCAGATATCCACACTTATTCATCACTTCAGGTATGATTCTAGACCCGTTCGAGGACGAACATTTGTTTAAGAGATGGAGAATGTAACGACCCGACCGGTCGTTTTGCGTATCAGGACCCCGTTCCCCTAAATGTAACTTCCCATGGCGGCTTACTATGATTTATGACTTGCGGGGATGGGTAGTTCAGGATTCGGAAGTGTTTAGAGTGGTATAGGAACACTTAGTTCCTTAAGGTTGGCTTTTTTGGCCAAGTTTGACTTCGGTCAACATTTTTAGTAAACGACCTCAGAATCGAGTTTCGACGGTTCTGGTAGCTTCGTATGATGATTTCGAGCTGGGGCGTATGTTCGGAATGGGTTTTGGATGACCCGGGAGCGTTTCGGCACCCAATATCGAAATAAGAGGTTCCTTAAGTTTGAAATTTGTTTGGAACGTGTTTTTGTGTTATCAAGGTCCGAACGGAATTTCGAGACCGGGAATAGGTTCGTTATATCATTTATGACTTGCTCGCAAAATTTGGTGTCATTATGAGTAGTATAGGTCGGTTCGACGCATTGATACCGAATTCAAGAACTTGAAGTTCTTAAGTTTTATCTTTAGGGGTTTAGAGGGTGATTTTGAGTTTTAGCATTGTTTTGAGTGTTCCAAAGGCTCGAGCGAGTCCGTATTATGATTTGGGACTTGTCGGTATAATTAGACGGGGACTCGGGTGGGCCCAGGTGCCTCTCGGGCGCCAAACGTGGCAAAAAACCAGCTGCAACAGTTGCTGGTGCACCTGATCTGGTGTGATCGCAGGTGCATGACCGCTCCTGCGATCCCAGCCTCGCAGGTGCGACCCCCCAGGTGGGCTGCCCATTTCTCGCAGGTGCGGGCCCTTTACCCGCAGGTGCGGAGCCGCTGGTGCGGACTCCTGACCGCAGGTGCGAGCCCAGGCCCTCTTGTCCATTTTCGTTGGTGCGAGACTCTTCTTGCAGGTGCGAGACCGCAGGTGCGGTCCTTGAGCCGCAGGCGCGAAATCCCTGTAGGCAGTGAGGTTCTTTAAAGAAACGGGACTTAATCACTTTTAACCTCATTTCTTCCTCCATTGTCGACCTAGAGAGCTTGGGAAAGAGCCAATCCACCTAGCTACTGGAGAGGTAAGTAAATTCTATCCTAGTGTTAGTTTAATACATGAATTACTAATTAAATTAACTACCTAATTAGTGAAAATTAAGGAATTTGGGTAGTAACCTAGGGCTTTCGAGAATTTAGGGAATTACCCGTGAATTAGCTATGAAATCATTAAAAAATCATATATTAACGATCCTTAGGTTATGGGTAAGTGTTTCCTTCTGAGAATTTTCGGAATCCGAGCATGCGGGCCCGGGGGTGAATTTTAGGATTTCGTCAAGAATGATGAATTGACTAAGTAAGTAGGAGAATTCCATGGTTTGCGTATAATTTGATATATTTACGTAACGTTTGATTAGTTTCGAGTCCTTGGGTGTCGAGTTCGGAGTTTCGGGCGCAATCTTGACCCGGGGAGTAGGTTCGACACGAGGTGAGTCTCCTTTCTAGCCTTGTAAGAGGGAATTGTCCCCATAGGTGATCTAAATGCTATGTGTTAATGTTTGTGGGGGGATACGTACGTACCAAGTGACGAGAGTCCGTACGTAGCGGCTATTATTATTATGTCCGGGTAGTTAGGCCCACACCATGCCTTGTGTTCTTCCTCGTAATGAATTCAAGTTATATGTAGTATTGTTTCCCTGAGACTTATGGAAATTTTGATAATTTGAAGGAATTGTTTATGGAAAGTAATTTTAAAGGAATGTTGTGTGTGCATGTGACCGCTTCGCAATTTACATTCCGCGAGCGGAGTGTTATTTCCCCCACTCTCATGGGAGCGGGTCGTACGCCATGGCGAGATTGAAAGATGCACTTATGGTTCGGGCCGTTCGACCCTCGGCAGTGCACATATATGATTATTTTATGGCTTAGGCCGGTTGTCCTTATCCCGTATGTGCATGGCAAATTGTTACAGTTTTCATGGATATTGATATGGCATATATTTGGGGGAAAATAAAGTAGTAATTGTTTATTTACTTCCAGTATTTACTTGGATTTCAGTGCCTTATATATTTGCTGCTTTACTACCTTTACATGCCTACCGCTTTCATCATATTCTGTTAAATTATATTGCTGGACCTTAGCGAGTGTCAAGTCGACCTCTCGTCACTACTTCTTCGAGATTAGACGTGATACTCACTGGGTACATACTTATTTATGTACTCATGCTACGCTTCTGTACGTAATTGTACAGGTTCTGAGGCTGGTGCTTCTAGTTATCAGACTGGAGCTCGATTCTGATTATAGCTGGACTTGAATTTACGGTGAGCTGCTTCTCCTGACGATCCTCGGCAGCACCATGGAGTTTCTTTTGTTATTTCCCGTCTATTTCTTTAAAATAGTGGGACTGTATATTATATCTTATGTATATTCTGTTAGTATGCCCGTAAGACTTGTGACACTAGTTCCTGGCACACACGTGGTAGCTATTATGGATTACGGGCCTGTATATATATTGGCTCGCGCATCTTTATGACTGTTTTTGGTTAAAACTGATTAATTAGCCTTTCGATTAATGTTTTTAGCTTTAAAACTTGGTACATGTTAGAATGTTTAATCAAATAAGGTAAACTCCTTAGTACATTGAGTGTTGGCTTGACTGACCCCGCTATTGGGCGCCATCACGACCTGAGTTAGGATTTTGGATCGTGACAGATTATGAAGGAAACTTAAGAAAATTTCCATCGGTTATTTGAGAAGATATCTTTAATACGCATGGAATTCTCCTTTTTTTTAGAGGGCCAATTATTGATCCTCTAAGTGTTTTGTAGTTAGGTATCCAATTAGTTGTCCAAATGTTGAGATTTGAATTTTCACTTGGGTTCCAAGTGATACCCTTGGAGCATATGGACCATCCTTTTTGGATACTTTTCCACACAAAAGATTTTGTGGTTTTTGTACCTTTTCTAGCATATTTGTGAATTAAGCACCTAGACCATAGAGTGGTAGTGTTAGTTATGAGTCTCCATGTTAGGCTGCCTAGGCTGTTAGGTTTTTGTTATTAGCGGTTGTTATTCCTAATCCACCCTCTTCTTTTGGCCTAGTGATATTTTTCCAGACAATGTAGTGGACCTTTTTAGATTCAGATGTGGAATCCCATATGAAGTTTCTTTGGATACAGTCTATCTGATTTAAGGTCTTTTTGGGTAGGTAGGTGTAGTGCATTGCATGGCTAGGTATAGAGTTTAGGGTGGACATTGCTAGGGTGGCTCTTCCCTCTATGTTTAGAAAATTTGTTTTCCAGGATAATAATTTTCTTTGCATATTATGTATAATAAACTGGTAGTCTTTTGGGGTTGGGTGGTTATTGAGAATAAGGTACCCAAGGTACTTCCCAAAAGTATGGTCAATTTTAATGTTGAAAAAAGATGCTATTTCTTTTACAGTGTTAGGGGGCAATTTTTGGAAATTATAATTTTTGAATTGTGGAGATTGATGTTCTGTCCTGATAATGAACAAAAAAGAGAGAGATTATTCTTTATAGTGGTGCATGATTTCTTGTTGATTTCAGACATTAGAGTGAGATCGTCCGCAAAGAATAGATGGGAGATACCTGGGTCATTAGGGCTTAGATGGATATGATCCCATTTACAAGTGTCCACTTAGTGAGAGATTAGTCGGGAGAACATTTCCATGCAGAGTATGATAATGTACGGGGAGAGAGGGCAGCCTCGCCTTATTCCCCTTGTAGGACTAAAATAAATTGTCCTTGAACGTTGACTAAGATAGCAATACGACTCGAGATTATACAGTTTAATATTAGTTTAGAAATTCTGGGGGGAAACGGAAGAATTTAAGCATTCTATAGATAAAGAACCATTCAAGGCGATCGAAAGCTTTTTCAAGATCGAGTTTAAGGATCATGCTAGCTTTCTTCCCTTTCTTGTTCTTAAATTGATTGATGAATTCCTGAATTAGAATTGCATTATCGCTGGTTCTTCTACCTTTTAAGAAACTAGCTTGGAAAGGCCCGATTAATTCATTTAGGAAGGGTTTGATTCTGTTGGCTATAATTTTAGTAATAATTTTATACATAGTTCTACATAGACCAATAGGCCTGAAAGTTTTAAGATTGTTAGCATTGTTGATTTTTGGAATTAGACAAATATAAGTGTCGTTTATATTGTATGGGAGTTTGTTTTCTTGGAATACTCGCATGCATAGGGAGATAATAGAGGGACCAACTGTGTTCCAATAGTTTTGATAAAAGAAAGGGTGTATTCCGTCTGGTCCGGGTGCTTTAAAGGGTTTAAATAAAAAGACAGCATTAGTGATTTCACTAGGCAATAAGTTCTCATCCAGGTTACCAAGATCTATTTTGTTATAGTTTAGGGGATCATGCCGGATACTGGACCAGTTTGTAGAGTCATGAGAGGTTGTAAAAGCCCGGTTGAAGAAGTGTTGAGTATGATTGCCACCGGATCATAAATCAAGTTATCTTGGTAATCCTTAAAATAAATAATTTTATTTCTCCTACGGTTATTTGTTGCCATTATATGAAAAACATTTGTCTTGGCGTCACTTTCTTGTAACCAAGAAATTCTGGCTCTCAACCTCCAGTAATCATCTTCTATCCTTAGAAAATTATTGTAATTTTCTTGGAGAAAACGTTCTAGATTTTGTAGGAAGGTGCTAGTTAGATATTTTGGGGATTCTTGGAGTCCCTTTAATCTAGCTAGGATTCTATTCTTCTCTTTGTGAAGGTTTCCAAAAACTTTAATTTTCCACTCCTTTACTTTTGTAAGAAAAGAGCTAACAGAGTCATGGTAATTATTGCCCTTTCAACTTTCTTTAATAAGATTATTGAAACTAGGGTATCTACACCAATGAGTTTCCAGTCTAAACGGTCTTGGGAGGTTGATATTGGTTTTAGGGATTAATTGAAGGAGAATGGGGTTATGATCAGAAGTGATTCTAGGGAGGTGAGTAACGGAAGCGTTAGGGAAAGTATTAATCCATTCATTATTTGCTAAAATTTTATCTAGTCGTTCCATAATTAGACCTTTACTTTTTTTTCCTACGATTAGACCAAGTATACTTACAACCTTTGTACCCTAGGTCCATAAGTCCACATTTATTGATACAATTCCATAGATAATTTGTTCTTCTGTTGCTCACTACATTGCCTCCTAATTTTTCATTTGAGTCTAGGACATCATTAAAATCATCCCCTAAGAACCATGGGCTACTATAGTTGTTATGCATGTTAATAAGGTTATCCCACATAATATTTCTTTCACTAGTCCTATTCCAGATGATGAATGAAATATGCATATTCATGATTGGAGTCATGTTGTTGGGATCCCCGTTCTGTAGTGGCCTTGGGGCATGCACTGGATTCCTCCTCTGAATGGGAACAATGATCATCGCATGTTCCCCTACTGTTGGATCGGCAGGAGGCCTTATGTCCATTGTGCATTTGTAAAGTGCCAATGGACATTTGAGTATCTGCCTCTGTTCTTGCCTCTCCGTAAAGATGAATACCTTTACATAGTCTAGATTTGAATCTTCCACTATTAATTCTGGGATTAAGTTGATTGGTTCCACTTGTTCTTCCATTAAATCTTCTTGGAGAGGGAAGTTTGGTTGTGCATGGGGGCAGTGTGGTTGGATGGGGTTGATGTAGAGGTGTGTTGTGGACATTGGCTACTACTGGTGGGGTTGCATGCGTGTTCCAAGGGGTGAAAATTGGATTGAGAGTGGTGGCTATCTCCGGAGTGAAGAACAGAAGGTTCATCACTGGTTGGACAGTTTGAAGAGGGACAAAGTGCGGTGGCATGAGCCATTCCCCCATCATCATTTGTGTTACATGTGGGGGAAGATTTGGAGAAATTGGCTGGAGAATGTTGTTTAGCCAGGTGTGATTCTGGTAGTTGTTCATTGTTGGGCGGATTCCTTCTGAAATTAGTTGTGCAAGGTAGTGTGAGTTGTGGATCACTATCAATGTTTCTCTCCCATTCAGAGTGATATTGAAGGAGATGGAATGCCCCATCAATCCAATAATACTGAAGAAAATATTTCTTGATTATCTCAATTGGAAGAAGGATATATTGAAGACGACAAAATAAAGCACATTTCACGAAAGTTCTTTTTAGACATGATTTTTGACTAATTGGTGATATAGATGTTCAATAAATTTGTTCGCATGATAATTTGGTGTTCTTTCAGTTAAGCATGAGAAACCTAAAAATTTGAGAAGTTGGTATACAAGATCGGAACACGTCACTTCGGAGAAATAAATTGATGTTTTCATCAGGGGAGGCAAATATGTGTTGTACTCTTTTTTTCCTTAGCTATGATTTTATCCCACTGGATTTTTCTGGCAAGGTTTTTAACGAGGCAACAAATAATGTGTATTACATGATATGTGTACTCTTTTTTCTTCACTGAGATTTTTTCCCACGGGGTTTTTTCTTAGTAAGGTTTTAATGAGGCACATTATCTATGGACATCAAAGAGGGAGTGTTATAAATAATTATCTAATAGTGGATGTCCATAAATCATTAAAGAGTAATACCCACTACTCTTCTCCATTATCTCCATTAACCTCTCGCTACTTCTTACCATTATGATTGTAACTCCCATACCTCCGTAACCTCCCCACGATCTCAAATGTTTAATGTCATGTTTATGACATTCTTTTGTATACCTCTATGTAGTACTATAAATAGAGGATGAGAAATGATATTGTATATACTTGAATACATGGAAGAAATAAGAATATCTCCTCTCTTTATCTCTACATTCTTGTCTATTTGGTTGTTTCATATTATTAATTTGAGCTTAGTTTTTAACAGTTTTTTATTTTTGCTTTATTTTAATCAGGCTTAAAAGCATTTTTTTAATTTATTCAAACATTACAAATTAATTTTATAACTATTTTTAACTTAAAAACACTTAAAATAAACTAATCCAAACGGGCTCATGGTCTTACATCGCTCTTTTCGGCCTCTCTGTTTCAAACTACTACGCTGCTCATAGCAAGATAAAGTTTTGGGTTCACTGCAAATCTGGGCTTATGTGGGACAGGTGTCTATGGGCCCGATCTAGCAACTCAGTTTTGAACTTTAATTTGGCGTTTTGCCTTTTCTAAAAATTTCAAGCCACTTTAACGTGTTTTGCACGTGTATTTCATATTAGTTAGTACAAACTTTTCAAAAATTATATAAATATAATTAAAATATATATGTTGGCTTTTACCCTAAAAATAGAATAACAATTAAACTTATATTGTGGTTTTAAGGATATTGGATTTAATCCAATACCAATTGATAAACAAAGAATTAAATAGATAAATAAGACAATAATATAAATCAAAACAGTATGCTAGCTGAGTCTTGAACTCGATTCGAAACAGTCTCGAGGTAGAGTAGTAATAATATTAAAGAGTGAAACAACAACAATGATGAACAATAGGTGAAGTTGAGAGAGTAACAGATGTATAGATTCTAATCAGTGAAATAATGATGCCCCTTACAAGAATAAGATCCCTATTTATATAATAGAGGAGTCTTAAATAAGGTACAGTTCTAATTGCGGAAGTAAATCCCATGATTGGCACCAATAACTGCTTTGATTTGATCTATTCTGGGATTTTCGCCGTGATCTTCGATCGGTTAATGATATCTCGCCATTTCATTATTACGCCTTACTCGAAGTCAGTCATGCCTGGTCTTAATTGTTGTTGGCCTTAATCTCAACGGACACTTTGATGTCCAAGCTCGATGTCCTATCTTCGAGCTCGAGTCTGACCCATTACGAGGCTACTCTGAGGGCAACTCCCCTGCCAATGAAATCGGGTATGCCCAATTTCGGCCGTATAAAAATATTCCCCTTATATTTTTGAGTGTAACGAGAATAAATGAACTTGAGACTTCGATTTAATACCTTGATAAATTATGACGTCAACCTCGTGACATAAGCGGTCGAAGCGATTGCGTCTGCACAGTTCCCAAGGTCATTAATTAGTGCTAGTTGATGGTCAGCCACCGGTGTTTTCAAACCGTCAAAGAGGCTATTGTAAATAGATCATCTTCCTAATTCTCAAACTTTACTTTCAAAATTTCTTCTGATCTCCAAAATCTGTTCTACTCCCTTCAAGCTCATCAACTTTGTCGGTTTCCGTTCGCCAATCTCCTCTTAAACACAAGTTCCGCCTTCTTCTTCCTTAAACCTCATATAAAAATGGCAAAAACATCAAAAACCGTTCCTCAAAAGGAAAAGGCCTCCTCATTGCGGTCGGCCGGTGACAAAACACCTGCGGAGCCTCGCATCGAACAGTGTTCCCGGGCCATGCCAACTTACTTTCGACTTTAAAGTCAAAAAAACCTCTTTGGTTTCCAGCCGATACGAGCCCATGTTGAGATACATATGCTCGATATATGAAGGCGGTCTCGAACAGGTGAAAAAAGATTGCCTCTGGGAAAACAAAGCAGTGGTGATTCCTTCCCCCAAGGAGGATATTACCACTCATTTGAAAAGGTTCTTAAGTGTGTATACTTACCCTTTCACACTGGGTCCTGTCGATCCCGTCATAATCAAATTTTGCCGCCACTACCGCGTAATCCTAGGCCAGATCTACCCCTCTTTTTGGCGCATTGTTATCTTGCTCCGATTCTTCACGAGCAAGGTCGAAGGAATGTTTTTCACCCTCGATCATCTAATTAGGCTATATAGCCCTCGTCTTTATCGAGGTGGATTGATAAGGCTTCAATGCTGGGACACAAAGGTGCTATTCTCGAGCATATACGGGTATAAGGACCGATGATGGATAGGCCGGTTTGTCAGATTCAGGACTTCCGACTTAAACCCAGCCGAGAAGATGCCATTCCCTGAAGAATGGAACATGAAGCGTAAGTACAACCTCACCGATGGCGTTTGATTACTGTTTTTCTTCCTTTACCTTTCCTCATCTATATTCTTCTTTATTGTGCAACTTTCCCTTGGTTTCCTGGTGCAGTACCGAACCTTGCAGGCTAGGTTCGGCAACTGGCATCGACCTCTTCGTATGCTGAGCGCTCGTGGCGCGAGTTGGCCGACGGCCGATGGGAGGCCAAAAATCATGGTAAGTTCCTTCGCTTGAGTTTGATGCTTTCTAGTGAAATAATTTATTTTAACTTGGTTTCTTCCCATACAAGTCTTGGAGATAAATCCGTTATGAGGCCGCCTCCACCCGGGGAAGAGGAGGTCCCGAAGTCGATCAATGATAAGAAGAGGAGAAGGGTCTCGCCTCATGATACTCCAAAGCCTAGGAAGAGCAAGGCTCGAAAGTCGAAGACCGATCCAGCCGCTCTGCCTGCTGATGTATTCCAAAAGCTACGAAAGAAAGACTAGGAGGGGAAGATGTCGACTTCCTGCTAGTGGCTCGGAACAAATGCGGAAATTAAACAGCCAATCGTCTATTACAATTCCCTAAATCTGGTGTCACAAGTTCACGAGCTTCTAAAGTAATACACATAAAGGTCTAAAATAAGATAAAGTTGTCTGAATGAAGTTGTACAACTAAAAGAAAAGAGGATGGGGACTCCAGGAGCTGCGGGCGCTGAAAAGCCATACCTCAGTCTCCACAAATATCTGACCCGAGCTCACAAATGACCGCCGCTATGATCGTCTTCCAAATCAATGTGTAGAGTGTAGTATCAGTACAATCGACCCCATGTAGTGGAAAGTGCCGAGCCTAACCTCGATGAGGTAGTGACGAGGCTAAGGCGTGATACCTATACAAGAACATGTACGCAATATATAAAATGATAGAATAACAGAAATACTGAACAGAACCAATCAGCCAACTGGAAATGGCAACCACACCCTCTAGAGTGAACCAGTGTCTTCCAGAGTTACAAATCCTTACTATATTAAATAATGAAAGAAATACCGAAAAGAAATGCAGCTCAAGAAATAGAAACATATAGTTTTGTTGTGGCGCGCAACCCGATCCTACTATACAACACAAAGTCCTCCCTTATTCCACCGTATAATTACAATAATAGTAAATAATATAACTATTTCAGCGCGCAACCCGATCCCACCATATATAAACATCAATATGATAATTCACCCTTATTTCACCATATCAATCCACCCTTATTCCACCTGTTGCGGTGTGCAACCCGATCCCACCGTATAAACATATTCACCCTTATTCCACCATATCAATCCTCTCTTATTTCTCCTGATGCAGCCTGATCCCACCATATCAGTACCAACGCTCAATGTACACATTCAGTTAACAATCTAAATCACAAGGCCTTTATGATAAATAAATGATGAACTGAACCAAGAAAAGGAAACCTTGATCAATGTAAAATCTACTCAAATACTACTTCACAATGAGACCAACCCAGCAATTTATAATAAAAAGGTGCAAACAAGTCGAACTAAGCAAATAACAGGGATTATGGGACCTATGGGAAGATATAACATCGTTAACATGAGAAGATGTTGATTAACACGTAGCAGTTAAGCATGGAAAGCATTTAGAGCATATAACAATTATGACAGGGAAGAAAACAATTAAACGAAAGCAGTAAACTAGGGGAAAAAGATAATTTGGCGACGTATAAATACTCGTCACCTCGCATATACGCCGCTCACATAGATTTCACATAATCACATAGTCCGAGTGTTTCTATTACCCTCAAGTCAATGTTAGATGATCGGTTCCAACCCTACACCACTATGTAGTAGCGAGGACTGGTCGATGCAGTTTTACCCGATGAGGTCGGGATCGATTTCCACAGGGAGTTAGTTTGGTTTGGAGTTGGGTATCTAACTAATCTATATTTGTGTGTTGTTTCTAATTGCAATTCTACCATTGTTGTGATTGATTCTATTCTAAGTTTGATACTATATATTTATAAGAGTAATCTAAGTACAATAATTTTTTGAAAGTTTTCAAGGATTAAGAGGCACTAGGGAAATGACTTCCGCCTAGGTGAGTATCTAATGAGATCGAGAATCTAGGAAAAGCTTGTTATAATTGGGGTCGTGATATAACCATCACACATAAGTGCTCACTCTATACCTCTAGGTAATTTGAGTGACTTTGCCCAATTTGGCTTTCTCAAGCCCAAATGGGTGTTCATGCAACACCAGTGAAATTGGCTCAAGTTGGGTGTTACTATCTCTAGGTTTAACCCTTTAATTGGAGCTATCAATCTCTTGAATTCACCCCAATTCCTTGTTAGCCTAATTTTCCTAGACTTAGTTCCTCTCTCTCAAGAAGAGCCTAAATCATAAAGGCACGAATCAGTGTTTGCAACCACCAATTCTATAATTAAAGCATGAATTAGGCTAAATACCACTAACCCATAAATAATTAAGCCCTAAAATTCAAGACCCGTTAAATACCCACACTATGGTTTGGTCACAACCGTAGCTATGGGGTCTAGCTACTCATGATAATGGTAGAAATAAAAAATAAAGATGAAATATAAGCCATAATATTCAAATACAAGATGAATATCTAAAGATTGAAGATAAATCTACTCCAAAATTACTCAAAAAGGTAAAACCACGTTGTTCACGTGCTCCCTAAAACAAAACTTGATCTAATAATGTAAAAAGGTCTATTTATACACAACTGAAATTTCTGGAAAAAAATGCCCCTGCGGAGGATTCGCGGACGCGTAAATTTGACCGCGTCCGCGCTTGAGCTTTCACAGTCGCGTAAAAGTGAGCGCGGTCCGCGTTTCTTCAATTCTGGGCTTGGGTTTGGATTGGTTTCACGTACCACGAAATTTCAGTCGTGTCCATGTGAGCTTCTATCGCGGCCGCGTATTTTGGACGCGACCGCGTTCTTTCGTTAAGATCAACTTGCAGGGTCTCTTAACTTTAAACCACGCTCTCAGCGGAATTGTGTCCGCGTCCGTGTAAGATTAATTCATGGCCGCGTTCTTCATTTGAGCCCAAACTGTATAGTCTCTGCACCTTCATATATGCTCTCAGTGAAAATCCAACCGCAGTCGCGCCAGAGATTTCGCGGCCGCGCTTTTCCATCGCGGTCAGCGTTGATTCTTGTTAAAAAACAACCTCTCTGAATATACGTTCGCGGACCACGTAATAATAGCTGCCTCAGCGGTGGTCCCTACGCAGCCGCGCTTTTTTGCCTCTCCCAGCGCTTCCGTCTCAGCCTTGGATTTGTACAAGTTTGACTCCTTCATGAGTTGATTGTGGCTTCTTTGCCTCATTTTGACCAAACCCTGCAAGCAAGCACATTAAGTTAGTTTCAGGAATACCTTTACGCATTTTTTTACCCAAAACCTAAGCAAATGAGAGCAAATAATATGCTAAAATCTCTAGTTATCAACTCCCCCAAACTTAAGCTTTTGCTTGTCTTCAAGCAAACAAGGTAATTCCCACCTCCATTAGAAAAAGAAAGGAAACTTTAAGTTGTCCTAAGGTGACTTAATCAATCATCAATCGGGACTAACAATTACCCTCAACACAAATGCATTGTCAACAACATCATGCTATGGCTCCTTGAGTTCCATAGTTCTAATGTGACACAAAAGCATCAAGAGTTGACTCAATTCATCAAGGAAGCTCGCTCTCTCACGTAGGTCATTGTGGATACCAGTCTCCTCCTTCTCTACTATCCATGAGCTAATATCCCCTTATAGAATGTGACACTCAAAACAAGGATTGTAAAGAAGTGCGCTCATCTCTCTCAAAAGAATTTCACAAGTCCGACTCTAGGTACCATAAGCTTTCCCCTCATGTAAATCACCACCAATTTAAGCTCACTCAACTTGAAATCCTTGTTTACCTTGAAAATGGTGTTGACAATTAAATTTTATTTGTGGTTCTAAAAATACGTGATTTATTTCAATACTAGTAGATTAGTTAAAAATGGTAACTGTAACTAAGAGGAAGATGATAACAAAACCAGTGTTACCCAAGGAATTGGGACCTCGAATGGACAGCCTCGTGGGTCTCAAATTCTGTTTAGTAGCAATAAATATGAACAATAAATGAAGAACAATAAAGTTGAAGAATATTCTTGAGCACAGTATACGAGAAAAGCAGAGTAGAATATTCTATTGCAGTGAATGATGTATCTTACAAAATTATTGGGGTCCCCTTTATATAGGAGGGGGAAACGCTAGTATGGTACATTTCTAATTATGACAAAGAATACTATTGGTACATTTGTACAACGTCCTAGTATGTATTTCTACTATCTCTTGCAGATCTTATCAGCCCTAACCACGTGTCCTTGGGAATTTCCTGCTTTTCCATGACAGTCATCAATTTTGCACAGCTTTGAGGTAGGCCGTAATCGGCCTTCAATGTTCTATCTGAAGGTATGCATTTTAAGTTTGAGCTTCAGACTCTACTTCGAGCCTCCGCAGCTCGGGCTTGAAACACCATAGAGACCTCGATACCGGGGTCCCCGATATTGACCGTATAAAGATAGTCCCCGCGTTTCATAGAATTAAATGATAATAAACGATTTGAACTTTTCGACCCTTCGATATCCCAACCATGAGGTCAGTCACGTGAGGTCAGCGATTGGTGTGACAGAAAGGTTGTGCAGAGGTCACATCTGCACAGTTCTCAAAAAATCATAAATCAATAACGGCTATCGGCCGTCCTTTTAGCTTCCCCAACACGCTTAATTGACCCCTATAAATACTTCATCCTTCACTTTTTACACTTTTACTTTCTATAACATCTTCAAATCTTCACTAACTTTTCTCTGCATTCATCCTCTTTTTATGTTCATCTCTTAACCAGTTTCTTCTTCTTATTCTGAAATTTCACAACAAACATGGATAAAACTTCTATGACAGTTCCCCAAAAAGAGAAAACCCCTTCATCATCATGCTCGTCTAATAGAAAAACGGTAGTACCTCCTCGTATTGAGGAGTGTACCCCCGGGCCCTGTGAAACATCTTCTGATTTCAAGGTCGAAAAACCTTCCTCGGTTGCGGGATGATGTGAACCCATGTCTCGATATATTATTCTGATAACCGAAACAAAAAAGGTGAAGGTTGATTGTCGTTGGGGGGATGCGGTACAAGTGGAGATCCCTTCACCTGAAGAGGATATAACCACTTACAAATTTGATTTCCTCAGCGTATACACATACCCATTCAGCTTAGGTCCCGTAGAACCTTATTTGCCACTGATAGATCCAGTGATCCCCGACTTGTGTCGACAATATCGGGTGATGCTAGGTCAAATCTATCCTTCATTCTAGAGAATCCTCTACCTGATTAGGTACTTTTCGAACATGGTCGAGGGGATGCCTTAATATATGCTCTCAGTGGAAATCCAACCGCGGTCGCGCTAGAGATTTTGCGGCCGCGTTTTTCCATCGCGGTCAGCGTTGATTCTTGTTAAAAAACAACCTCTCTAAATCTACTTTCGCGGACCGCGTAACAATAGCTGCCTCAGCGGTGGTCCCTACGCAGCCGCGCTTTTCTGCATCTCCCAACGCTTCTGTCTCAGCCTTGGATTTGTGCAAGTTTTACTCCTTCGTGAGGTCATTATGGATTTTTTGCCTCATTTTGACAAAACCTTGCAAGCAAGCACATTAAGTTAGTTTCGGGAATACCTTTACGCATTTTTGACCCAAAACCTAAGCAAAAGAGAGCAAATAATAGGCTAAAATCCCTAGTTATAAACTCCCCCAAACTTAAGCTTTTGCTTGTCTTCAAGCAAACAAGGTAATTCCCACCTTCAAAAGAAAAAGAAAGGAAAATTTCAGCTGTCCTAAGGTGACTTAATCAAGCATCAATCAGGACTAACAATTACCCTCAACACAAATGCATTGTCAACAATATCATGCTATGACTCCTTGAGTTCCATAGTTCTAATGTGACACAAAAGCATCAAGAGTTGACTCAATTCATCAAGGAAGCTCGCTCTCTCAGGTAGGTCATTGTGGATACCAGACTCCTCCTCCTCTACTCTCCATGAGTTAATCTCACCTTATAGAATGTGACACTTAAAAAAAGGATTGTAAAGATGTGCGCTCATCTCTCTCAAAAGAATGTCACAAGTCCGACTCTAGGTACCATAAGCTTTCCACTAATGTAAATCACCACTAATTTAAGCTCACTCAACTTGAAATCCTTGTTTACCTTGAAAATGGTGTTAACAATTAAATTTGATTTGTGGTTCTAAAAATACGTGATGTATTTCAATACTAGTAGGTTAGTTAAAAATGTTAAGTGTAACTAAGAGGAAGATGATAACCAAACCAGTGTTACCCAAGGAAATGGGACCTCGAATGGACAGCGTCATGGGTCTCGAGGTCAGTTTAGTAGCAATAAATATGAACAATAAATAAAGAACAATAAAGTTGAAGAATATTCTTGAGCATAGTATACGAGAAAAGCAGAGTAGAATGTTCTATTGCTGTGAATGATGTGTCTTACAAAATGATTGGGGTCCCCTTTATATAGGAGGGAAAAAAAGCTAGTATGGTACATATCTAATTATGACAAAGAATACTATCGGTACAGTTGTACAACGGCCTAGTATGGATTTGTATTATCTCTTGCAGATCTTATCCACCCTAACCATGTGTCCTTGGAATTTCCTGCTTTTCCATGACGGTCATCAATTTTGCACAACTTAGAGGTAGGTTGTAATGGGCCTTCAATGTTCTCTCTGAAGGTATGCATTTTAAGTTCGAGCTTCACACTCTACTTCGAGCCTCCTGAGCTCGGGCTTGAAACACCATAGAGACCTCGATACCGGTGTCCCCGATATTGACCGTATAAAGATAGTCCCCGTGTTTCATAGAATAAAATGATAATAAACGATTTAAACTTTTTGACCCTTCGATATCCCAACCATGATGTTAGTCACGTGAGGTCAGCGATTGGTGTGACAGAAAAGTTGTGCAGAGGTCACATCTGCACAGTTCTCAAAAAATCGCAAATCAATAACAGCTATCGGCCATCCTTTTAGCTTCCCCAACACGCTTAATTGACCCCTATAAATACTTCATCCTTCACTTTTATACTTTTCTTTTCTATAATATCTTCAAATCTTCACTAACTTTTCTCTCCATTCGTCCTCTTTTTGTGTTCATCTCTTAACCAGTATCTTCTTCTTATTCTGAAATTTCACAACAAACATGGCTAAAACTTCTATGACAGTTCCCCAAAAAGAGAAAACCCCTTCATCATCACGCTCGTCTAAGAGAAAAATGGTAGCACCTCCTCGTATTGAGGAGTGTATCCCTGGGCCCTGTGAAACATCTTCTGATTTCAAGGTCGAAAAACCTTCCTCAATTGCGGGATGATGTGAACCCATGTCTCGATATATTATTCTGATAATCGAAACCAAAAAGGTGAAGGTTGATTGTCGTTGGGGGGATGCGGTACAAGTGGAGATCCCTTCACCTGAAGAGGATATAACCACTTACAAAGTTGATTTCCTCAGCGTATACACATACCCATTCACCTTAAATCCCGTAAAACCTTCTTTGCCACTGATAGATCCAGTGATCCTCGAATTTTGTCGACAATATCGAGTGACGCTCGGCCAAATATATCCTTCATTCTAGCGAATCGTCTACATGATTAGGTACTTTTCGAACATGGTCGAGGGGATGCCTTGATATATGCTCTTAGTGGAAATCCAATCGCGGTCGCGCCATAGATTTTGCGGCCGCATTTTTCCATCGCGGTCAGCGTTGATTCTTGTTAAAAATCAACCTCTCTGAATCTTTTTTCGTAGACCGCGTAATAATAGCTGCCTCAGCGGTGGTCCCTACGCAGCCGCGCTTTTCTGCATCTCCCAGCGCTCCTGTCTCAGCCTTGGATTTGTGCAAGTTTTACTTATTCATGAGTTGATTATGGCTTCTTTGCCTCATTTTGACCAAACCCTGCAAGCAAGCACATTAAGTTAGTTTCGGGAAACCTTTACGCATTTTGACCCAAAACCTAAGCAAAAGAGAGCAAATAATAGGCTAAAATCCCTAGTTATCAACTCCCCCAAACTTAAGCTTTTGCTTGTCTTCAAACAAACAAGGTAATTCCCACCTTCACAAGAAAAAGAAAGGAAAATTTCAGTTGTCCTAAGGTGACTTCATCAAGCATCAATCGGGACTAACAATTACCCTCAACACAAATGCATTGTCAACAACATCATGCTATGACTCCTTGAGTTCCATAGTTCTAATGTGACACAAAAGCATCAAGAGTTGACTCAATTCATCAAGGAAGATAGCTCTCTCATGTAGGTAGTTGTGGATACCAGACTCCTCCTCTTCTATTCTCTATGAGCTAATCTCACCTTATAGAATGTGACACTCAAAACAAGGATTGTAAAGAAGTGCGCTCATCTCTCTCAAAAGAATGTCACAAGTCCGACTCTAGGTACCATAAGCTTGCCCCTCATGTAAATCACCACTAATTTAAGCTCACTCAACTTGAAAATGATTGGGGTCCCCTTTATATAAGAGGGGAAAACGCTAGTATGGTACATATCTAATTATGACAAAGAATACTATCGGTACAGTTGTACAACGGCCTAGTATGGATTTGTATTATCTCTTGCAGATCTTATCCACCCTAACCATGTGTCCTTGGAATTTCCTGCTTTTCCATGACGGTCATCAATTTTGCACAACTTAGAGGTAGGTTGTAATGGGCCTTCAATGTTCTCTCTGAAGGTATGCATTTTAAGTTCGAGCTTCACACTCTACTTCAAGCCTTCTTAGCTCGGGCTTGAAACACCATAGAGACCTCGATACCGGGGTTCCCGATATTGACCGTATAAAGATAGTCCCCGCATTTCATAGAATGAAATGATAATAAACGATTTGAACTTTTTGACCCTTCGATATCCCAACCATGATGTCAGTCACGTGAGGTCAGCGATTGGTGTGACAGAAAGGTTGTGCAGAGGTCACATCTGCACAGTTCTCAAAAAACCGTAAATCAATAACGGCTATCGGCCATCCTTTTAGCTTCCCCAACACGCTTAATTGACCCCTATAAATACTTCATCCTTCTCTTTTTTATACTTTTCTTTTCTATTACATCTTCAAATCTTCACTAACTTTTCTCTGCATTCATCCTCTTTTTGTGTTCATCTCTTAACCAGTTTCTTCTTCTTATTCTGAAATTTCACAACAAACATGGCTAAAACTTTTATGACAGTTCCCCAAAAAGAGAAAACCCCTTCATCATCACGCTCGTCTAAGAGAAAAATGGTAGTACCTCCTCGTATTGAGGAGTGTACCCCCGGGCCTTGTGAAACATCTTCTGATATCAAGGTCGAAAAACCTTCCTCGGTTGCTGGACGATGTGAACCCATGTCTCGATATATTAATCTGATAACCGAAACAAAAAAGGTGAAGGTTGATTTTCGTTGGGGGGATGCGGTACAAGTGGAGATCCCTTCACCTGAAGAGGATATAACCACTTACAAAGCCGATTTCCTCAGCGTATACACATACCCATTCACCTTAGGTCCCGTAGAACCTTCTTTGCCACTAATAGATCCAGTGATCCTCGACTTTTTTCGACAATATCGGGTGACGCTCGGCCAAATATATCCTTCATTCTAGCGAATCGTCTACCTGATTAGGTACTTTTCGAACATGGTCGAGGGGATGCCTTGATATATGCTCTTAGTGGAAATCCAACCGCGGTCGCGCCAGAGATTTCGCGGCCGCATTTTTCCATCGCGTTCAGCGTTGATTCTTGTTAATAAACAACCTCTCTGAATATTTTTTCGCAGACTGCGTAATAATAGCTACCTCAGCAGTGGTCCCTACGCAGCTGCGCTTTTATGCATCTCCCAGCGCTTCCGTCTACGCCTTGGATTTGTGCAAGTTTTACTTATTCAGGAGTTGATTATGGCTTCTTTGCCTCATTTTGACCAAACCCTGCAAGCAAGCACATTAAGTTAGTTTCGGAAATACCTTTACGCATTTTGACCCAAAACCTAAGCAAAAGAGAGCAAATAATAGGCTAAACTCCCTAGTTACAACTCCCCCAAACTTAAGCTTTTGCTTGTCTTCAAGAAAACAAGGTAATTCCCACCTTCACAAGAAAAAGAAAGGAAAATTTCAGTTGTCCTAAGGTGACTTCATCAAGCATCAAACTAACAATTACCCTCAACACAAATGCATTGTCAACAACATCATGCCATGACTCCTTGAGTTCCATAGTTCTAATGTGACACAAAAGCATCAAGAGTTGACTCAATTCATCAAGGAAGCTCGCTCTCTCACGTAGGTCATTGTGGATACTAGACTCCTCCTCCTCTATCCTCCATGAGCTAATCTCACCTTATAGAATGTGACACTCAAAACAAGGATTGTAAAGAAGTGCGCTCATCTCTCTCAAAAGAATGTCACAAGTCCGACTCTAGGTACCATAAGCTTGCCCCTCATGTAAATCACCACTAATTTAAGTTCACTCAACTTTAAAATGATTCGGGTCCCCTTTATATAGGAGGGGAAAACGCTAGTATGGTACATATCTAATTAAGACAAAGAATACTATTGGTACAGTTGTAAAACGGCCTAGTATGGATTTGTACTATCTCTTGCAGATCTTATCCGCCCTAACCATGTGTCCTTGGGAATTTCCCGCTTTTCCATGACGGTCATCAATTTTGCACAGCTTAGAGGTAGGCCGTAATGGGCCTTCAATGTTCTCTCTGAAGGTATGCATTTTAAGTTCGAGCTTCAGACTCTACTTCAAGCCTTCTTAGCTCGGGCTTGAAACACCATAGAGACCTCGATACCGGGGTCCCCGATATTGACAGTATAAAGATAGTCCCCGCGTTTCATAGAATGAAATGATAATAAACGATTTGAACTTTTCGACCCTTCGATATCGCAACCATGATGTCAGTCACGTGAGGTCAGCGATTGGTGTGACAGAAAGGTTGTGCAGAGGTCACATCTGCACAGTTCTCAAAAAACCGTAAATCAATAACGGCTATCGGCCATCCTTTTAGCTTCCCCAACACGCTTAATTGACCCCTATAAATACTTCATCCTTCTCTTTTTTATACTTTTCTTTTCTATTACATCTTCAAATCTTCACTAACTTTTCTCTGCATTCATCCTCTTTTTGTGTTCATCTCTTAACCAGTTTCTTCTTCTTATTCTGAAATTTCACAACAAACATGGCTAAAACTTTTATGACAGTTCCCCAAAAAGAGAAAACCCCTTCATCATCACGCTCGTCTAAGAGAAAAATGGTAGTACCTCCTCGTATTGAGGAGTGTACCCCCGGGCCTTGTGAAACATCTTCTGATATCAAGGTCGAAAAACCTTCCTCGGTTGCTGGACGATGTGAACCCATGTCTCGATATATTAATCTGATAACCGAAACAAAAAAGGTGAAGGTTGATTTTCGTTGGGGGGATGCGGTACAAGTGGAGATCCCTTCACCTGAAGAGGATATAACCACTTACAAAGCCGATTTCCTCAGCGTATACACATACCCATTCACCTTAGGTCCCGTAGAACCTTCTTTGCCACTAATAGATCCAGTGATCCTCGACTTTTTTCGACAATATCGGGTGACGCTCGGCCAAATATATCCTTTATTCTAGCGATACATCTATCTGATTAGGTATTTTTCGAACATTGTCGAGGAGATGCCTTTCACCCTCAACCATATGATTATATTGTACAGTCCTCGTCTCTATGAAGGTGCCTGATTAAAATACAACATCGATCTTCGAAGTATTTCTTTGCTAGTATCGATAAAGATAAGGACCTAAAGTGGATGAACCGCTTCGTTCGAGTCAGGTCCTCTTACCTGATTTCTGCTGAGAAGATGCCATTCCATGAGGAATGGAATATGAATCGTAAGTGTCGATACATTGAACATGTTTTGTTAATTGAATTTTTTCTCTTCCTTTTGAACTCACCCCCTTCCGATGATGCAGTCGTCGAATGGTACCCCGACACGGTTAAGGACTTCCCGGGCTGGGTTCGACAACTAAATTCCACCTCCACCTATGCTGAGTGCGTCTGGCGTGACTTGGCCATAGGCCGTTGGGAGGCTAAAAACCATGGTGAGTTTTCATTATTGATGCATTAGAATCCCTTAGTGAAAATATCTCTTGATAACATACTTAACTTTTGTTCTTATGTAGGCCTTAGATAGGCCGTTTCGATGTGGCATCCCCCATCTGGCGAAGTAGATACCCCAAAACCTACTAAGGATAAGAAGAGAAAGAAAAGGTCACTGATTGAGTCCCCGAAGCCTAAAAAGGCCAAAGCTCTAAATCCTAAGGCCGATGTGGTGGCTATAACTCCGGAGGCTACCGAGTGCCTTCATGCTGAGGATGAAGAGAATGATGACTGCCCGTTAGTGCTTATGGGAAGGGGGAGCACCGATGACTCAAAGGCTGCTGAGCCCAAGATTTCTAAACCGGAGGCTGTCGATATGGTTCAGTCTCGAGCTGGAGAGGTCTCCGAAGGAGGCTAGGATAAAGTCCCTGAGCTGCTCTATGGTCAGAATATGCCTTATTTCGAAAAGAACTTGGTCGAAGAGAATGAATAAACCAATCCCGAAGCTCCTCGAAGGAGAGAGAATGCCCCGATTGATCCACTCGGGGTAATTGACGTGGATGACTCCCCATAAGGCCCGTCTTTTTCTAAGGGGCAAATACGGGATGCCCAGGACATGAAGACTCCTGATGCGGGGGCATCCCATGGGGAGAATGATATCTTCGAGAGATACCTTGCCGGAATTTAGGAGGGGCCCTACCTTGATGCCTCGTTCATCTTCGAAGAGACCGATAAGCTTCGAAAGCAGGTATACTTTACCTTTGGAAATTATGCTTAGGATTTAATTCATGCCTTTCTGACTTCCTTTCTTCGTGATTAGGCGGTGATGCTCTACGATCATGCTTTCTCGAAGTCTCGGGCTGAGCTTGCCCGATGCGAAAATGAGCTTAGGAAGCTAATGCAAGAACATGATGAGCTCAAGGCCATCAATGTTAGAAGAGAGAGGGAGCGCAATGACCTTCGAGAAAATTCGGAGAAGGCATTACGAGATTGGGCCGATTTTGTTGAGCAGGTAATATAGCCTTTGAGGGCTTCTTTTATGCTTACTCATTTTAATGTTTAATGTCTCGACTCAATTCTTGCAGCTTAAGCAGAAGGATGACCTAGTCGGGCAACTCCGAGAGGAGCTTAAGGTCAAAGATACTTAGATTCTCGGGTTGAAGCATCGCATGGATGAGGCAGCCTCCGAGAAGGATACTCTTCGAGAGAAACTGACCTCGGTTTAGCACCAACTTCAAGGTGCAAAGGGAGAACGTCGTAAATATAAGAAGCTTCATGCTGAATCTGCCACTGAGTTATCCAAAGTCAAGTCCGAAGTTGATACACTCATATCTTCATATCGGACTGATGCTGCTGCTGCAAATGATAGGGCTAAGAAGGTATCTGTTGAAGCCGAGCTCAAGCTAACTCGTTCCCTTGACCATGCTCGATTGGAATCTCAAAGGCGGGCTCTCGAAAAGGTACATGCCAAAGGTTTTTATCTTTCTGCCGAGATCGAGAAAGTGAAGGCCTTAGAAGAAGAATCAGTTGCATTGCTAACTCTCGATGAGGATTCTTCTAGTGGCTTGGAGAGTGGTGAAAACAAAGACGAAGCCGCCGAGAGGGAAGAAGCCGCTGAAGATCTGGCTGCCGAAGGCCAGGCTATTTAAGATGCAGCTTCTGAGGAAGCTACCTCCGGTCGGGTGGCCCCGACAGTAGACTAGGCTTCTTTAATTTTCCTTTTGTGTAAGGTCTTCGTGTGGGAGATTCGTAAATATAATTTTGTGAACACCATTTGAATATGAAAGAATTTTTTTGTTTCATCTTTGTGTTAATTTTCATCTTCCTTTGCCTTTGCTTTGAGATTTGATGTTGTTGATGATCAGTCCGATGTATTGGACTTAGAATATAAAACCCTTAGGTTTTGAGTTCGATGAACGATCGATAATAGGTGACCACTTAAGATCCGATCTTCGAGCTAAGATTTAGCTTAGGACTTTCAAGTCCGAACTGGGTAAGGTCTCGAGCATGGTGTGTTTCGGCCTTTAGGTAGTTTAAGTATCGGCCCTTAGGCTCTTTTAGGTTTGCTTTTAGGATCTTTAGGTTGGCTCTTAGGATCTTACATATCGGCCCTTAGGCTCTTACAAATCGGCCCTTGGGGTCTTTTTGGTCAATTCGACCTTTATAATGGCTACAATTTTCCCCCATTTTGGCTAAAGACTTGTAAAAATTATTTTCATGCCTTGGCATGTTTTTATATCGTACGACTTTTCGACGGTTCGATTGGTTGGAACCTCAATTGCAAATCGATGTGCGACGATAGTTGAGTACCTCGTGAGGTTCTTCGAAGGCTGATTTTTTCGAAGCCTTCACATTGTTCAGATCTGATATTAACGAATCCCCTTTTCTTATGCCGAGGGTAGCCTAATTTAACTGGTTTTTCAAAGTATTTGAAAGCCTTTTGTTTTATGGAGGAAGTCGGACATCTCTGAGCCGCATTATTTCGGCCGTAGCCTTTTCATATGACTGTAGTCTTTATATTTAGCCGTAGCCTTTAGTCCCCGAGTGAGATGACCGCGGCCTTAATATCGTGGGTATGCCTTTTTAAGGGTCTTATAAGTTCGAGTATATAGCCTTGGCCTTAATATCGGGGGGATGCCTCTTTTAAGGTCTTATAAGTTTGGGTGTGCCTCATTGAGGTCTTATAAGTTTGAGTATGCCTTATTGAGGTATTATAAGTTTGAGTATGCCTTATTGAGGTCTTATAAGTTTGAGTATGCCTCCTTGAGGTCTTATAAGCCCGAGTTCGCCTTATTGAGGTCTTATAAGTTCAAGTTCTTGATGACTCGATATGTCGACTGTCTAAGAGAGTCCCCGAGGGTTCGGGTGTATTTGGCCCTTGAGTCGTTTAATGAAAATAATAGACTTCTTCGAGACACACAGTGCTTTGATATAATAAGAATGCTTCTTCAAATGATTGATACACGCGTAGATGTTTTTTTCCATCGAGGGCTCGACTATTCTACATGGACACGGTTCATTTGACTGTTTGGCCCATTACAGCATGCTCCTATGAGGCCCTCTTCGGCATAACTTGTTTTCTTTGAAAAAGTAACCTCCGAGGGTGATGCCCCCAGTATTCGAGGTTGATTGAAAAGAATCCTTGAATACTTGTTGAGTTTTCCCTAGGTAGCATATAGATTTTGCCTCGTTAAAAACCTTACCAGTAAACCTATTTGGGATAAAACCCGATCTAAGGGAAAAAGAGTGCAACGCATGCTTTAAAACCCAAGGTATTCGAGGCTTCGACGTCTCCCATTAACACCTGTAAGAAGTTAGTATGAAATATAAATAAAAAATGGAGAAGGTTATACCGCAGCAATAATAGCGTTTGAGCAACGATATGTTCCAATTGTTTGGTAGTTGCTCGCCTTCCATAGTGCTAAGCTTGTAGGATCCTTTGCCTATTACTCCGAGGACATGGTACGGTCCTTCCAAACTAGGTCCTAACTTCCTTTCATTTGGGTGTCGAGTGTTGAGGGCGACTTTCCTTATAACCAAATCCCCGACTCCAAAGTAGCGGAGGTTTGTTCTGCTGTTATAATACTTTTCGATCCTTTGTTTTTGAGCGGCCATTCAAACTAATGTGGCCTCACGTTTTTCATCTAGTAGCTCGAGGGAGGTGTTCATGGCCTCGTTGTTCGAGTCCTCGGAGGCATGTTGAAATATGACGCTCGGTTCCCCGACCTTGACTGGTATATCAATGCCTCAAACTTGTATACCAAAGAAAATGGTGTCTCTCTCGTTCTTGACTTTGACGTCGTTCGATATGCCCATAGCACCTCGGGCAGCACTTCTCTCCACTTCCCCTTCGCATTATCCAACCTCTTCTTTAATTTTTGAATGACAGTTTTGTTTGTGAACTCGGCTTGGCCGTTTGCACTTAGGTGATAAGGCGTTGATAGGATCCTTTTGATTTTAGGATCCTTGAGGAACTTCGTTACTTTGCTGCCGATAAAATGCTTCCCATTGTCGCATGTTATCTCGGAGGGAATCCCGAATCGACATATGATGTGATCCCATATGAAGTTGATGACTTCTTTTTCTCTTATCTTCTACAGGGTCTATGCTTCCACCCATTTTGAGAAGTAGTCAGTCATAAATAAAATAAATCTAGCTTTACCTGGCGCCGTTGGTAGGGGGCCGACGATGTCCATTCCCTATTTCAATGGCCACGGGGATAGGACCGAGTGCAATTGTTCACCGGGTTGATGAATCATCGGTGCAAATCTTTGGCACCTGTCACATCTTCGAACAAATTCCTTGGTGTCCTTTTCCATGATATCCCAGTAGTAACCTACTCTGACCACCTTTCGAACCAGCGAGTCGGCACCAGAGTGGTTGCCACAAATGCCCTTGTGGATTTCTCGTAGCACATAATCGGTGTCCCCCGGTCCTAAGCATAATACTAGTGGTCCGTCGAAGGTCATTCTATACAATGTTCCATTCTCATCGAGTGAAAATCGGGCTGCCTTGGCTCGAAGAGCCCTCGATTATTTTGGGTATGGGAGAGCTTCCCATACTTCAAGTAGTCGATGTACTTGTTCCTCCAATCCCATGTTAGGCTGGTTGAGTTGATTTCTGCATGACCCTCTTCGATCACCAATCTTGATAGTTGTACGACAGACCCTGGGACAATATCTTCTTCTTCAACCGAGGATCCCAAATTTGCGAGTGCATCGGCCTTGTTGTTTTGTTCTCGAGGTACGTGGACCAGGGTCCATTTTTTGAAGCGATGCAATGCCATTTGAAGCTTGTCTAAGTATCTTTGCATCCTGTCTTCTCAAAGCTCGCAGCTCCCATTTACTTGGTTTACTACCAAAAGGGAATCGTATTTCTCCTCGATGACCTCTGCTCCAAGGCTTTTGGCTAGTTCGAGACCTGCAATCATGGCCTCATACTCGGCCTCACTGTTAGTAAATTTAGATTTTTTTATAGATTGTCTAATTATGCCGCCCGTAGGCGGTTTTAGAACTATACCGAGCCTGGACCATTTCACATTCAAGGCACCGTCTGTGAAGAGGGTCCATAACCCTGATGATGTGCCCGTTTTTAGCATAAGTTCCTTCTCTATTTCAGGCACCAGGGCAGACGTAATATCGGCCACGAAGTCTACCAAAATTTGTGACTTGATAGTTGTTCGAGGTTAATATTTGATATCATATCCTCCAAGTTCGATGGACCATTTTGCCAATCGGCCCGATAACTCGGGCTTACGCAAGATGTTTCGAAGTGGATATGTAGTTAATACACATATACGATGGCATTGAAAATAAGGTTTCAATTTCCTAGATGCACTTACTTATGCAAGAGCTAGTTTTTCTAAGTGCGGATACCTAGTTTCAGCATCTCCTAGGGTCCGACTTACGTAATAGAAAGGGAATTGCGTACCTTGTTCTCCTGGAACCAACACACCACTTACCGCTACTTCGAACACGGCCAAATATAAGTATAGTTTTTCGTCCTCCTTCGGGGTATGGAGCAAAGGTGGGCTCGAGAGATACCGTTTTAATTCCATCAAGGCTTGTTGGCATTCTAGAGTCCATTCGAAGTTGTTCATATTCTTGAGTATGAAGAAGAAATGATGACTCCGATCCTAAGACCTCGAGATGAATCGACCTAAAGCTGCTATTCGCCCGGGAGCCGATGCACGACTTTCACATTGTTCACCACGGTGATCTCCTCGATGGCTTTGATTTTGTCGAGGTTGATCTCGATTCCCCTATTCGACACCATGAAGCCCAAAAATTTTCCCGATCCAACTCCGAAAGCATATTTTTCGGGGTTGAGCTTCATGTTGTACCTTCTTAAGACATCGAACGTCTACTGCAAATATGTCAGATGGTCCTCTATGCGCAGGGACTTAACTAGAATGTCATCAATGTAAACTTCCATAGACTTTCCTATTTGATGTTCGAACATCTTATTAACTAGGCGTTCATATGTAGCTCCTCCATTTTTCAGCCCGAAGGGCATTACGTTATAGCAATATGTACCATACTTCGTGGTGAACGAAGTCTTTTACTAGTCCTCCGGGTTCATTTGAATTTGATTATACCCGGAGTAGGCATCGAGAAAAGTAAGGATCTCGTGGCCTGTCGTAGCATCGATCAAATGGTCGATGTTGGGCAAAGTGAATGAATATTTAGTGCATGCTTTATTCAAATATTTGTAGTCTACACACATTCTCAGTTTATTTTCCTTTTTAGGGACTACTACTACGTTAGCTAGCCATTCAGGGTATCTTACCTCCCTAATGGATCCTATTTTGAGAAGTTTTGTTACCTCACCTTTAATGAATGCATGCTTTACCTCGGATTCAGGTCTCCTTTGCTTCGCCGGTTTGAACCTGGGGTCGACACTTAGTCGGTGGGTGGTTATCTCCGATGGGATACCTGTCATATCTAAATGGGACCAAGTGAAGCAATCAATGTTATCAATAAGAAATTTAATGATTGTTTTTCCTGAGTTCGGGGGTTAATCCTGTTCCTAGGTATACCTTTTATTCTGGAAGATGTTCGATCAATACGGCTGCTCGAGCTCTTTGATTGTGGACTTTGTTGCATCTGAATCCTTGGGGGCAACGAAGGATCGAGGGGTGAGGAAATCTTCTTCATCGTCCTCGACTACCTATTCATCGATCACATGTCCATCGGGTTCAACCGAGGTATAGCCTGTGGTTGCTATTTAGCTATCTACTTGTCTTTTGACTTCTTCGAGGTGGAAGGCGTCGATACTGGTGCCAAGTCGTGCACCGCGAACATCTCCTTAGCTGCATACTGCTCTCCATACACTGTTTTTATATCATCCTTTGTTGGGAACTTCCTCATTTGATGAAGATTTAATAGCAGGGCCCTCATCCTATGTATCCATGGCCTTCCAAGTAAGGCATTGTACCTCATGTCACCTTCGATGACATGAAACTTAGTGTCTTGTATTGTTCCGGCCACGTTGACTGGGAGGATGATTTCCCCCTTCATTTTTTCACTCGCCATGTTGAATCCATTCAGGACTTGAGAGGCGGGTATGATTTGGTCGAGCAGCCCGAGCTGCTCCACGACCCTCGACCTGATTATATTGGCCAAGCTACCTGGATCCACAAGCACGCGTTTAATTTGAACTTTATTTAAAAGGAAAGAAATTACCAGTGCATCATTATGAGGTTGAGATAAGGCCTCGATGTCTTCCTCGCTGAATGTAAGAGTATCCTTGGGTATGTAGTCCCGAGCCCACTTTTCCCTTGTGATGGATATTTTTGTTCGTTTGAATATGGGTCTTTGTGGGGCGTCGACTCCTCCGATGATCATGTGAATGACATGCTGGGGCTCTTTTGGTTCATTCTTCCTATTTGCATCTCTCTCTCGAAAATGGTTCTTGGCCCGGTCACTGAAAAATTCTCAAAGGTGCCCTTCGTTGAACAATCGGCTACCTCATCTCGAAGCTGTCTGCAGTCCTCGGTCCTATGACCATGAGTACCATGATATTTTCACATCACGTTGGGATTTCTCTGAGAGGTATCGGTCTGCATGGATTTGGGCCACCTTATGTCTCTTATCTTGCCGATGGCCGATACGATGTCTGAGGCATCAATGTTGAAGTTATACCCTTACAGTCGGGGTGCCTCCAATGGTCTCGAGTGCCTGTCAAACCCGGTTTTTCTCATGAGTCCCTAGGACTTTTGATCTCGATCCTCCCTTCGATCATTTCGAGGTATATTACGCCTCGAAGTGTTTCTTCTATCTTCGATGTATGATTGATATCTCTCCTTGCTCGGCCTCGGCTCCCTTTCTACATTTCTTGATTCCTTTGCTAGTAGCCTGCTTGGATACACTGAGCCCGAGGGGGCTCCCAATTGGTCGTCCTCGACCCTGATTTTTTATTGGTACCTATTGTGCACATCCCCCAAGTTACGGCGGGATACTCGATCAAATTCTGTTTCAGTTGCTTCGAAGCTACTGAGCTTCGTTCATTCAAGCCCTGAGTGAAGGCTTGCACGGCGCAATCATCGGAGACTGGTGGTAATTCCATTCTCTCCACCTGAAATCGGGATACGAACTCCCTCAACATCTCGTTATCTCTTTGTTTAATTTTGAAGACATCGAATTTCTTTGTAGCGACCTTAATGGCACCAGCATGTGCCTTTACGAACGAGTCTGCCAACATGGTAAAAGAATCAATGGTGTTAGAGGGTAGGTTATGATACCGCATCAGAGCCCCTTTTGACAATGTTTCCCAAAATTTCTTCAATAGGACGGACTCGATTTCATCATCTTTCAAGTCGTTCCTCTTTCTACCACAAGTGTATGTGGTGCTATGCTTGTTAGGATCTGTGGTCCCATTGTATTTTGGGATTTCGGGCATCCTGGACTTCTTCGGAATGGGCTTCGGAGCCGCACTTGGTGGGAATGGTTTCTGCACGAACTTCTTCGAATCCAGTCCCTTCAAAATCAGAGGTGCTCCCCGGATTTGGTCGACCCTCAAGTTGTAGGTTTCCATTTTTTTATCGTTGTCCTCTACCTTATTTTCTTCTGACTCGATCGTTTTGGTGAGGTCCTCGAGTATTTTCATAATGGTGGGGTCAACTCCTGAACCATTATTGCTTGATCTTTCTGGGGTTGGCTCAACTCGAGGAGCCATTTCAGGTCCTGCTCCGCTCGGAGTCTTTTGCTGACTTTGTAGCTAAGCAACAACTACTTGTTGTGCTTGCAACATTTCAAAGATTACTTGTAGGATGACTTCTTCTCGAGCCTGTGTTATTTGTGTGTCTGGTTTGGCACCTCCGCGTACACTTCTGTCAGTATCAGTACCCAAATTGACGTGCAAAGCATTGTGTGAACCCACATCGACAAGGATTGGTGTTGATGCTACCCCAGGGCTTTGCGGTGGCACACCGACATCTGAGGTTGTTGCACTGCTTTCTCCATGAAACCCAAAACCGTCATTTTGCATGTGCGTTTGTTGAGTTAGACATATTGTTTTACCTGAAATCAAAGAGTCTTGGACAAGAAAAAGTGTGAAGAATAACGTGTGTTATCAGAAAACTAGCATAAAAACAATCACTATTATTTTTAGCCCCACAGTGGGCGCCAAACTTTTTACCTTGAAAATGGTGTTAACAATTAAATTAGATTTGTGGTTCTAAAAATACGTGATTTATTTCAATACTAGTAGATTAGATAAAAAATGTTAAGTGTAACTAAGAGGAAGATGATAACCAAACCAGTGTTACCCAAGGAATTAGGACCTCGAATGGACAGCCTCGGGGGTCGAGGTCAGTTTAGTAGCAATAAATATGAACAAAAAATGAAGAACAATAAAGTTGAAGAATATTCTTGAGCACAGTATATGAGAAAAGCAGAGTAGAATGTTCTATTGTAGTGAATGATGTGTCTTACAAAATGATTGGGGTCCTCTTTATATAGGAGGGGAAAACCCTAGTATGGTACATATCAATTATGACAAAGAATACTATTGGTATAGCTGTATAACGGCCTAGTACGGATTTGTACTAACTCTTGTAGATCTTATCAGCCCTAACCACGTGTCCTTGGGAATTTTTCGCTTTTCCATGACGGTCATCGATTTTTCACAACTTCGAGGTAGGTCATGATGGGCCTTCGATGTTCTCTCTCGATGTATGCATTTTAAGTTCGAACTTTAGACTCTACTTTGAGCCTCCCGAGCTCGGGCTTGAAACGCCATAGAGACCTTGATACCGGGGTTCCCGATATTGACCATATACAATCCTATAGGGCTTTAGCGGGATGTAATAAAGGCGTTTTGGATCAAGGTAGGACGTAATGAAATATGATGGTATCATCTTTCCTTAAGCACTCCATTTTCTCATTTCGGATCATACTTTCTTGACTCTTTGAGTCATTTTCTTCTTCCTTAGGGAAACTAGAGAGACACATTGTCACTCTTTCTTCTTCATGACAATCATTTTTCTCCTTTTTTTTCATCATTCCATGCCTTTCAACATTGTTTTCTTGAATCCTTTCAACCTTAACTTTCTTTTTGACATGCTTCTTTTTGGTTTTTCATCCTTTTCTTTTCCTTTCCTTTTTATCAATTCTTTTTTTGTTCTTTGAACCTTTCATCACTTTGAAATTCCTCGTCTATCCCCCAAACTTATGTTTTTGCCAAATGTTCATCATGAATGCTAAGGAAAGATTGGGTGCCAATAGAGGGTCATTATAAAACGGATGGGGGCTTGTAATGTGGTTATTGAATGAAAAAGGCTTAGGCTCAAAGGGGTTGACTAAAGATATCATAATGGTAGGCTACGGAAGTTTTCAAATTTCAAATGGGACCAAGGAGAGCCTATAATCACTTCTCAAGTCGAGCTACACTTAGAATTTCGCCTAAAGAAACATTCAGGCAAGTTCTAGACTTGTTGGCACGGGTCTTGGACTTGCAATTCAATACCTCACCTCTCAAGCTACTGGATTGTTAACGAGAATAGAGTCGAGGGCCCACAACAACCCTAGATAAGATTGAAGATCATAGATGGCTCACAGAAACCACTTGATGATAGTTTTAGTCAATTCAAGAGTCTAAAGTTCACAACTAGAGCTAATCTCGTCAACCAACTTGTCTCTAATAATGAGGTCGAAGGTAAATGTGTTAGTACCAAGTGAAGACTACATGAGCCACTTTTATTCATTACTACTCTATATCAAAAGCAGAAAGAAAAACAGACTCAATTCCTTATGAAGGTTGTCATGCCATCAATCGTTGGGAAGAGCCACCCGGTTCACACAATATCCACCTTTGAAAAGAACCATGGCATTAAGAAAACCAAAAGCATATTGATCACACAGAAATGTAAAAAGAAGCTGCAAACTCAAAAAGAAGCTACTAAAGGAAATAAGAAGTTAAGATATTAAGGAAATTACAAAAGAAGTTATAAAGTAAAATACGGAAAGTAAAATGAATATGTACAATACGGGAGTGAAACTGTTACACTCCGCGAGTTTGAGCGCCACATTTCTTAACATTGAGACTTATTATATGCATAATCTTTTAACGTTGATGTGTTTTTAAAAGAGTTAATATAAAAGTTTTAAGTTCTCATGTGAAGTCAATGTTAAGTGTTTTGAGATTATAATTGAACAAGAAGCGTTAGTTACAAGTTAGATTGACGGACTAGAGATTTTTAAAGCAATGCTTGAGAAGCTTGATTTCATTTCCTTGTTTGATTTTTTTAAAATGGTAGGTCTACTCTTAGAGAGTCTCAATTGTTTGGGAATGTGATATGTACATAACAAATATTATCCATTTTTGTACTCTGAAACAACTCAAATATTTTGAGGAAATATGTTTGCTTCCTTATTATTTTATACTATTGATTTTAGCTATAGGCATATCTACTACTTTATAAAAGAAAAAGAAACCATAATGAAAATTGAATGTCTCACATCAAAATATTCTGTATTTAATATTGTCTTTTAGATTCTGTTTTAATTAGTTAGGTAATCATACGTGCCAGTTTATGACCTTAAGAAATTGAACCAAATCAAATATTTAAGTATATTCATTTATAAACTTATATGACTATATGTACTTATGGAGATATCTTATATATTTTAGCCATTGATGTATTTGTGGTGCACATGAGTTTTATATTCTTCTATATTGTAATTAGTTAGGAGTGATTTGCTTATTGTGCTAATTATTAAGGTTGGACAAGTTTGATCGGTGAAAGTGATTAATCTTTAATTCTTATGCATAGTTAAATTTGGTGCAGATTTATGTTTCAATAGAATAGCTTAATAGACTTTATCAGTAATTAGTAAACAAATGATGATATATGTGAAATTATGTCTTTAATTTTAGTAAAATGGAATAAGATGAATTTGTACTTCATGCAAAAATAAAAATAAAAATAAAAGAAGGTTATCTATTTTTTTTTACCATTTAAGAATTAAGCGTACGAGGATTTTTACTCTTTATATGAGATTAGAAAAAATTATATATTGAGAAAATATATGTATTTTTAAATGTATATTTTAATAGAATAATAGTATATGTATTTATTTTATATGGTACCACATGACCATGATAGTAGGGTACATAAAGTGTGTTAAAAAATAAGTTGTATTTTAAGTAATATGTTATAGTTCTTAATTATATGGCTAATTGATTAAATATGGGTTAATAAAGTAAACAAAATTTTATATACATTAAGTACTTAAATGTGGCAAATATAGCATTATACATGTCATAAATGTAGGACTTCCACCGCCAATACATGGCCAGGTGGAAGCCTCAAATTTAATGAGTTTGTACTATCATTTCTTGAAGGCTATTGTAACGTTCAATTTGATTTGGTGTAGTCTCATTCCTGGAAAGGCAATCATAAGAATTCTCTCTTCATTTGATATGGAGAATGAGTTACCAACGTCAGTACCTTAGTTAAGGAAAATCTTTGGAAATTCATGCCAAAAATTATCCAAGTTTGAATGAATTCACAACGTTTTGCATCTCTTTGGATAATGACTAATTCTTTTGAACGTGATCCTAGTATGATTCTTCATCTACAACCTTCTCGAGCTCTTATGAGAAATTAAGGTATGTTAAGTCTATCCCTTATTTCTTTTTGGCATGATCCAAATAATACAAATGAACGAGCTTCTAAAGATACTCTACTCTTAGAAGCTAGCAGTACTTACATTGTTTCCCTTCTTATGGAACAATTGATGTTGAGGTTGTTTCTCTTAGTATTATGTTATCAATGTTGTTGGTACTTCCTGATTCTTATAAGATTTTTGATGAGGAGTTAGTCCTAATAACGTATACGGAGAATATCGACCTTACGTCACTCCGAGAAGTTCAGAATATGATTCCAATGAGTTCTACATGCATTATATATATGTAGCTATTTTACTCTACCGATCCGCGCTATAGTCGGCCGGGTATGGCACCTATTGTGCAACCACTGATCAGTTGGGTTTACCGAGTCCTCTTTGAGGCCGGGTATAGTATGATGATGATGATGCCCACAGAGGCGGATGTTGATATGATGATGATGATGCCCACAGAGGCGGATGTTTTAAAAGATTATGTATATATATGTATCATTCATTTCATGTCACTATCTCTTAGAAGCACGCAGATGCTACATGTTGTATCTCCTACATCCCTATTTACATTATTGTTCTTAGTTATGCTTTTCTGCCTTACATACTCAGTACATTATTCGTACTGACGTCCTTTTGTTGGGGACGCTGCATTCATGCCTGCATGTATAGACAATCAGTTTGACGAGCCCTCATAGTAGACGAGATTGGCTTTCAGCGAAGGATCGGTAAGACTTCACCTCATTCGGAGTGCAGCCGAGTCTATGTTATTGTGTCAGAGTTTTACTACATACTTATGGGTAGGCCGGTACCCTATCCCATTTGATGTTGAATAATCTTAGAGGCTTTGTAGACACAAGTTTATTATGTACAGTATGTCAGAGGCCTTGATGGCCCATATGTTTTAATGTTTTAAGAACGATAGTTTATTGTTACAGTGTTGTCCACTTACAATTATACATTACGAGTGGTGGCCATGTTGGCCCATGACAATTACAAAAGGAATGAATGGGTTACAAAGTGGTTCGCTCAAGCCAGTGCGGCACCGGGTTCCAGCCACGCCTCCTCAGGTTTGGGGCGTGACAGAAACGAATATACACAAAATAGGGATGAACATATACATGGAATGGTAAAGTTATAAATACCAAAAGTGAAAAATCACAAAAATGAAAATAACGATATGTTAAAATAAAGAAAAATAGTATCATAATTATTACATGCCAGCTATCAAAGTCATCAAATAAAAATACGACCACCCCCAAAATAGATGATAGAAGAATTGTCATCAATGCTAAAAGCAAAAATAGGATCAGGGGAGGGATAGATAGTAAAGAAAACTCCCTATGTGGTCTCACTCTGCATGGGATCAGGTACTCTAGTAGGGTCGTCAGACTATGTAGGCTCATCAGCTCCATCAGGATCCTACAACTGAATCTCCAAGTCCTCGGTCTGGGGTACCACAAATCTTCTCACCGGCTCTCTGCCAGCCTCCTGCTCTGATGCCTGTGTTGCAGGGTCAGTCTCCTCCATAAGGAGGTCTAGAGGAATATCTCAGGTGGAAGTAAGCTTCTCCATCTCCTTCTTTAACAGCTCTTGATTCATTTTCACCTTCTTGACCTGTTTTCCCAGCTCCTTGATCACTTTCTCATGAGTACCCAGAGTCTCCAGAATTTTCTTTTGGTTGTCAAGGATCTTCTTTAATGAATCCTCCACTGACGGAGGCATCTGAAGCTGTGCTGGAGCTACCTGTGATGCGGCTGCACTGGATAAGTCAGATAGCTTTGATGTAGCTACCTGCATCCATTTGTTGATGCTGGATAAAGTATGATTAACCCACAGTGCAGTCTGAGGGTAAGTTGAGGAAGAAGGCACAGATAGTAGGGCAGAGACAGATGGCCCTGAGGAAGGAGGTGGCATAGCAGCATATGAACCTTCGGCTGTGGAAGGCTCGAACCCTGTTGCCACTACCCTTGGATCTTCATACTGGCCAGCGGAGGTAGTGGCTTTGCCTTTGTACTTGGGATTGTCTACTCCCTGAAGGATGTACCAAGAGAAGGGCCTTTTTGGCTTCACCTTGATGTCAAAATCCCTCCATTCTACATCTTGGTCCTCTAAATACATGGTGAGGAAGTTGGGGTGAAGGTATGATATTTCTTCCTTCCCGATAGCTTTGGTGATATTTCTGGCCATGATATAAGCAATAACAATTGCCCGGGATACTGGGATATCACTGTCATGCAGAGATGGGTCTAGCCGGCTGCAAACGAAGGTGCACCACCCTTTTGCTTCAAAGCTCAGAGTGTTTCTAGCAATTTGGACCCCAGGTGTAAGCCACGCCGGTGTTGTCCCAGGGATGGCTATCACCTATGCAAGCCATGGATAGGCTGCCTCATCTAATTCCACCTTCTCTAAGTATAGGGATTCGTCTGCATCATCGAATTCGGCATATGCGTTCAGTGTCTTGCCATCAAATCCGATCTTTCGGTTATGTACCTTAGTCAAATATGTGCCCTTTTTGATGTGGGCGACGTTGGCGTAGAATTCTTTGACTAAGTACTCATTGGCCTCCGGTAGCTTGCTAGTGAAGAATTTCCACCCCACTCTTTTATCAAATTGCTTCTTCACATTGGGATTGAGGGTAGAAGATCTCTTTCTATGAAATCCCTCTCGAGGGTGAGCGGCCTTTGTGACCACCATTCCCGGAGCTTGTGGTAGGCTTTCTCACTGACAAATCTATCTTGTCATACTGCGGGCTTTCTTAATCTCACCAAACCTCCAACCTGGGTATCACCACCTCTCCCGTCATCCGAGACATCCTCTACATCATCAAGATAAATTGGAGCTGCTGTTGAGGCCGGAGTTGCAGCAGGTGGGGCAGGTGGTTCCGAAGTCTCACTACCTCCTTCTCAGCCATCAGACGACCCAGACAAGGAGGTAGATTCATTGACGAGGCAGTAGGGTTGTGATTGAGCCTCTTGTTGAGGTTGTGCAGCTTCCCCTTCAGAAATCTCCCCGGAGGGGACATATTCACCAGTCTTAGAAGAATCGAGAGTGGGCCGTCGGAGGGTTTGCTTCTTGCCAATGACCCTTTGAGGTGCTAAGGGTGCAGTTTGTTTCCCTATGCCCTGGCCTCAGGAGAATTCTCCCCTCCCTTGTGATTTCTTAGGACCGTCACAAGATCGCACCATTATCTACATACACAATAGGTGAAAGCTCATTAGTATTATGGTTCAATGAATCAACAAAGGAAAGCAGATGAAATGATCACAGTGTTTCTCAAGGTAGGGGTCCGCTGACAGCGTTAAAAAGAGCACGGTCGTGGAAGAGTTGGGATAAGACTACCAACTCTCTGAACATTGGTTTCCGCTGACCGCTAAATAATGGGCGCAACCGCAAAACATCAGACTCGGACCGCGTAAAAATAAACACGACCGCATAACCAATTTGTTAATTATCTTAAGCTCATGAACGCGGTCTGCAGAATTATGGACGTAGATGCGTAAAGTCAACTGCTGACCGCGGAAAAATCACCGCATCCGCAAACATATAAGCCTACCATGTTCGCACAAAAGAATGAACACGGACGGCGTAATTTGGACCGCGGTCCACAAAATTCAAAACAGACGGGCAATGATGACTTATTTTACACCTAGGGTTTCACATAGTGCAAGAATTGAGGCAATTAACAGGCATAGTGAACAACCATTTTCCTAATTAGGCATGTAAAACAATTACCAACATGAATATAATCATCAATTAAGCATGATTTTAATTTTGGCATGTACTAACCCTAACTAAAAAGAAAAAGTAAAACTAAAAGAAAAGAAAAGAAAGAAATAAAATTAATACAAAAATGTGAGCGTACTAGTTGTTAGATTTGTAGTGGAAAACTATTCTTGATTAATAAGATGAGATTGAAGTTCAAAGAGAATGAGGATGAACAGTTTTCTAATTCGGTGAAAGTGGGGAGTTCGAAAAGTGTAAAAGGACTTGGGACCTTCTATTTATGCTCATAGAATCGGGGACCCACCGACTTACCTGAACGCGGTCCGTGGAATTCCATTGCGGTCCGCGCTTTTACCTCTTTGAATGGCTGTTGTAGAAACTAGTCCGCTGAGAGCGGAATAATGGGCGCGGCCGCGTAAGATCAACGCGGACTGAGAAATTTCGAACGCGGACACAAATACAACTTCATAGAGTTGATATTCAGGACTTTTCAAGTCCGCGTCCGCTAACAATTTGTGCCCTGCGAAAAGCTCTCGCTAACCGCAAACTTTTGAGCGCGGTTCGTGTAATTCCCCACACTTAGGCAAATATTTCTAGCAACAGTCCTGCACTGCAAAAATAATTCCTACACAAAGCTCACAACCAGTTAGTTCAAAATAAAGCCTAATCTAAGGAGAAAATAAAATAAGAAAGAAAAACACATGGGTTTCTTCCCAAGAAACGCCTGATTTAACGTCGCAGCGCGATGCATGTTACCAACATCATTGGAAATTGATCAAGTCCACCACGTAGCTGTCATCAAACTTGCTGAGGTAATGCTTCACTCGGTGCCCATTAACTCTGAAGATTTCACCATTTTTGTTTTTCAAGTCAAGATCACCAAACGGGTTCATGTGCACCACCTCAGAAGGGCCACTCCATTTCGACTTGAGCTTTCCCGGAAACACTCGTAACCGGGAGTTGAAGAGAAGAACCAAATCACCCTCCTTGAACTCTTTGTTCAGGGAATATTTGTCGTGCAAGTTTGTCGTGCAAGTACTTCATCTTGTAATTATATAAGGACAAGCTGGAATAGGCATGAAACCAGAACTCATCTACTTCATTGATTTGCTCCACCCGGCGATTGCCTGCAACATCACACTGAAGATTTATCCTCTTCAGCGCCCACATGGCTTTACGCTCTAATTCAACCGGCAAATGGAACGCTTTCCTAAATACCAACCGGTACGGATACATACCGATTAGAGTCTTGTACGCAGTCCTATAAGCCCACAAAGCATCGCCAAGTTTCCTTGACCAATCCGTCCTATTCGCATTGACAGTTTTTGATAATATGCTCTTTATCTCCCTGTTGGAGACCTCAACTTGTCCACTATCCTGGGGATGATAAGGGTTTGACACCTTATGAATGACACCATACTTGGAAAGTAAAGTGTCGAAGGCCTTATTGCATAAATAAGAACCCCCATCATTGATAATGGCCCGAGGAGTGCCAAACCGTGTGAAGATATTTTTTTTAAGAATGCCACCACACTCCGTGCCTCGTTGTTGTGCAAAGCCATAGCTTCAACCCACTTGGAAACATAATCAATAGCCACCAGAATATAAGTGTTACCACATGAACTCACAAAATGCCCCATGAAGTCTATGCCCCACACGTCAAAAATGTCAATTTCAAGAATAGTGGTGAGAGGAATTTCATCCTTCTTGGAAATTCCCCCGGCTCATTGGCGTTCATCACAACTTTTAACAAGTTCACTTGCATCTTTATACAGGGTTGACCAATAAAATCCACATCTAAGAACCTTTGAAGCAGTTCTCGCCCCACCATGATGATCATCGTAGGGCGAGGAATGACACGCATCAAGAATACTCATTTTCTCCTCCTTAGGTACACATCTACGGATCACACCGTCATTGCAAATCTTGAACAAATAGGGCTCGTCCCAATAATAATCCAAGCTGTCCCGTTTGAGTTTCTTCCTTTGGTTATAAGAGAGCTCACACCGGACAATGCCGGTCACAAGGAAATTAGCAACATCCGCGAACCAAGGCATAACATTCAAAGAAATGGAGAGGAGTTGCTCATCCGGGAATGCATCATTATTTTCGAGACCATCTTTCGGCCTCCCTTCCTCTTCTAAGCGGGACAAATTATCCGCTACCTGATTCTCACTTCCTTTTCCATCAATGATCTCGAGGTCAAACTCTTGAAGTAGCAAAACCCATCTCATCAATCTAGCCTTTGAGTCATTTTTGGTCATTAAGTAACGGAGTGCCGCGTGATCGGTGTGAACAATCACTTTGGCACCCATGAGATATGGTCTAAACTTTTCCATGGAGAAAAGAATTGCTAACAACTCTTTCCGTCACCGTATAATTGACTTGGGCGTCATTCATCGTTTTGCTTACATAATACACCAGATGAAATATCTTGTTTATCCTTTGCCCCAAAACCTCTCCTACTGCAACGTCACTAGCATCGCACATGTGCTCAAATGGTGAGATCCAATTGGGTGTGGTAATGATGGGAGTGGTTGTCAAATTTATACTTGAGAATCTCAAAAGCTTTCATGCACTCTTCATTGAACACAAACTTCGCATCCTTTTCTAGCAGCTTGCACAAGGGGTTCACCACTTTTGAGAAATCTTTGATGAACCTTCGATAGAACCCCGCATGCCTAAGAAAGCTCCTAACTCCCTTGACGGAAGTAGGAGAATGTAGCTTTGAAATCACTTCAATCTTCGCCTTGTCTGCTTCAATTCCGTTCTTTGAGATCTTATGGCCGAGGACAATGCCCTCCTCGACCATAAAGTGGCATTTTCCCCAATTAAGCACTAGATTTGTCTCTTCACATCGGGCTAATACTTTGTCAAGATTGTCCAAGAATTCTTAAAATGAGTCCCCCACAACGCTAAAATCATCCATGAAGACTTCGAGGAAGTCCTCCACCATATCCGTAAATATTTCCATCATACACCGCTGAAAGGAAGCCGGTGCATTACACAAACCAAACGACATCCGTGAGAATGTAAATGTTCCACATAGATATGTGAAGGTAGTTTTCTCTTGGTCTTCCGGGGCTATGAGAATCTGGTTGTACCCTGAGTACCCATCCAAAAATCAATAGTAGGCATGCCAGGCAAGTCTATCCAACATTTGATCAAGAAAGGGCAATGGAAAATGATCTTTGCAGCTCACTTTGTTCAACTTTCGGTAATCCATGCATGCCCTCCATCCGGTCACGGTCCTAGTAGGGATCAACTCATTTTTCTCATTTGTCACCACAACCATACCCCCTTTTTTTGGCACACATTGCACCGGTGAAGTCCATGCACTATCCGAAATAGGATACACAGCCCCTGCATCAATCCATTTGAAAATTTCCCTCTTTAATACCTCTTGCATAGCCTCGTTCAACCTCTTTTTATGTTCCACAGAGGGTTTGTCATCATCCTCAAGTATAATATTATGCATGCAAAAGGTGGGGCTTATACCCCGAATGTCAGCCAAAGTCCATCCAATTGCCTTTTTCTGTCTTTGAAGCACCGCAAGGGTGGAGTTTACTTGCACTTTGGTTAAGCAAGCAGAAAGAATAACAGGTAATATTGAAGAAGGGCCTAAGAATTGATACCTGAGGTGTGAAGGTAGAGGCTTCAACTCCAATGTTGGTGGCTCCTCGATTGAGGGCTTTGTTGGTGGAGTCTTCCGGTTTTTCAAGTCCACGAAAGTTTACGGGGCCCATATGAGTAGGATCGCATTCCTTGCAAGGCATTTGCACATTCAACCAAGACATCCCTTTCATCATCCTCATGGTTTAACAACACATCTTCCATAGGGTCTTCCACATTGATCATGGCACTCGTCTCATCAACTATTACCTCCGTCACAAGATCCACAAAAGAGAGAACTTCATTACTATTCGGTTGCCTAATTAATACAACTTTTTCATCACCGACCCTGAAGGTGAGCTCCCCTGCTTCCACATCAACCCAGACAAGAACATCATCAATAATACCAAGCAATCTCTTCATTGTTCTATCTGCCATTTGCAATCTCATTGAAGTAGCTCTCAATTGACCAATACCAAATGTATTGAATACGGAGTAAGGCATCAAATTAATAATTTCTCCCAAATCACACAAGGCTTTTGCAAAATCGGCACTCCCAATGGTGCAAGAAATTATAAAGGCGTCGGAGCCATCGAGTGCACAATGGCACTCACTTGATGAGTCATTTTTATGGTCTCACAATCCATAGATCTTTTTTTAGTTACCAAGTCCTTCATAAACTTGGCATATCTAGGTATTTGCTCAAGAGCTTCCACCAAGGGCACATTGATTGACAAGCTTTTCATAATCTCAATAAACTTCTTGAATTGGTTTTCATTCTTTTGCTTTGCAAGTCTTTGAGGATAAGGTGGAAGAGGCTCTGGCAAAGGAGGCTTTGGAAAAGGAGCCTTGGCTTTCGGCACTACCATTTCCGGTATGTCTATCACGTGTTCCCTAGACGGGTTCACATCATTTTAACAACCCACCTCGAGGGAGTTACGAAGTATTATTTATGTTTCACGGGGTGATCCTTTAGGCTAAAAAACTTAGGACCCCCCCATCCACCTTTGTTTTAATGTCGATCATTTTATTTATTTGCCCAATTTTGTCTTTTCTCTTTTGCTTAGACTAATTCATATAATTTGAGTTCGGCTGGGACCCACCATTGTGGACCTCGAGGAGTGCCTAACACCTTCCCCTCGAGGTAATTTGATCCCTTACCTGATCTTTGGTGACGCAAACTGGTTAAAGCAGAGTTATCTGCAAATAGGTGCACTAACGCACCTTAAATCCGTTAGGTGGCGACTCTCTTTTAACACTTTTCCTTAAAAGAGTTGTCACGTGTCGAAACCCGATTTCGCGAGAAAAAGGGGCGCGGCAGCATGGCGACTCTCCTGGGGATATATTTTAGGCTCTTACCATTGCGAACAATATCCCGCTCCCATTTTCCCTTTTATCGCTACATGCACACCTTCTTCCCTATTTCCCCTTTATGTGAACTCATATGCAAATCTTCGCTTAATTATGTTACAATCTACGTTTCTTCTTATTTCCTAATCATGTTCACTTGCTCCAAACCTTTTAAATTTTCTTTATCATGTCTCTCCCAATCCTTACCCCTTTATGTGCTTTATTACAATTCTTTCACTTTACGCGAACTAACTTCTTCATTGTTTTTCTTTCACTTATGTCTTTATGTTTATTTAATATTGCATTTACTGTTTTCATCATGCAAAATACTTGACAAAGTATTGTTTTATCTTTGCATAGAGCATGCTCCGCATCATATTCCACTCCTGCGTACTTAATACCATAGCGGCACTTGATGAGTGTCTGCGCTCTTCCTAAATCACCCTTTTAAATTTTGGGGCTTATTTACGGTAAAACTAGTCGGCCAACGGTGCAATCGACGGTTCCGTGCCTTTTCCCCTCAAGTTGTCCACTTGAGGGTACCGTTCTAGACTCTCCTAGAAACCCCACTCTGATATTAACTGTTCATGCATCACATTTAAACCTAGTATGGGTTAGAATGCTATCCGCATAATAACTCTCTAAGGAAAACCTCATCCAAAGTCCATCGGGATTTTTATAGTCCCAATGGGAAAAATCATGATACGTGCATTATTTGGAGAAACGTGCTGATATGCTAATCATTAATGTGTAAATAGTCGAATCCGGATTGGGAAAGGGCTAACTTTATCTGTTTTGCATAAATGAGGCACGAAGTTCCCAGGTTCGGCATGGTTCGAAGTATCCCACCTTTGTTTCTAGATTGGTGGGAAAATCTCTTGCCAAGCGACAAAAACCATGTGAAAAGAGTTCTCGGGAATTTACCTTCCTTGCTACACATTCAGCCAAACAATGTACTGATTGAGGCCGCTACTATGTTCTGGGATGAGAATAGGGTTGTTTTCCATTTCAGCAACATAGAAATAACTCCCCTGCTAGACGAAATAGGAGGCTTTGCTGGGCTTCCCTAGGATAGCCCTGGTCTGTTGGTACTAGAAAATCGCTTCTCGAGGCTTTTTGAAAATGATGGGTTTTAGAAAGAGTGATGAGTTAGTTTGCAAGAAGAAGTCTTACATACCATTCGACTTCCTTTACGAGCGTTATGGGCACAGCAAGTCCTGTCGTCTTTATCATGATGAATTTTCCATCGCTTCTCTAGGTTGGACCCATCACCGGGTTTTTGTGTTCATCGTTTATTTTCTGGGGATGTTGGTATTCCCAATACAAGGAGAAAGGATCCACACTCTCTTAGCTATGGTTACTAAGACCCGAATGGAAGGAATTGAGGGACAGACTTACACTATTGTCCTGATGATTATAGCTGAGATATACCGATCCTTGGACCGATGCAAGAAAGGATATAGGCATTTTGAGGTTTGCATTCTGTTGATGCAAATATGGTTGTTGGAACACCTTCAAAGGGGACAATATTGTCAAGAACTTCCGCGGTGACCATGGAATGACCACATAGCTTTTCACCATCCAAAAAGAATGACTTTTATCCCAGGCAGGTTTGCACAACCAGGAAACGATGTGGGCTAGATACACTTCTTTAGCAATTTGACCGACGACAAGGTCCATTGGATGTTCGAGTGGTTCCCTAGTAGTGAATTAATCATCAGGTCAAGAGATGTTCCTCATCTAGTTCTAATCGGATTAAGGGGTATCTATCCTTATGCTCCTATTAGAGTCATGAGGCAAGCTGGGAGGAAAAAGGTCACACCACGAGTCTCCAAGATGGTTCATTACAAAGCAGACTTCCAGGGTAATTCCATTCCATTCAAGTGTGAGGCACAACACATGTGGCATCAAAAGATCATTGTGGAAAAGGATACCATCGAGCCAGATCGGTATCATGTCGGCCATGTGTATTTCTACCCATCATGGTTGGTCGATGACATAGAAGGAGAAGTCAAGCCAGGGATTGATTTGAGAAATAGGGTCATAGACGACGCTGCTGAGGCGTAAGTCAAATACAGGAGGTTACGCAAAAGGATTTTTGAATATGAGGCCAGAAATTTGGAACAACACAAAGTGGACATGGAAGCAATCAATGAATGGAGAGGAATCTATATCATATCAATAGAGAGGTTGGAGTATTTAGAGCAGGGTTTGATGGAACTTGAGGGGAAGCTGAGGAAAAGGGTCGTGGATTGTCAGAATGCAGAGGGAAATGAAGGAGGACATCTGGCAAGGGCGTATCAAAGGTTGGACATGCGAAACCTAGGGAATCTGATCGATGGGGCTAAGAAGGCCAAGCTTGGAGAAGGTCCCTATGGGACCGAGTAGATTAGAACTGATATTCACTTGTTTTCAAGATTCATTTAAAAATCCGATTGTAATAAAGTGAATTCAACTAGTAACTTTTTATAATTATTGTCCTTTTAGTAGAGATTTGGTCTATTTATCATATTAACGAAATGACACAATTATCGGCATTGAGTTTCTAGAAATCTATATGTCTCTAGGCCTACCTCGGGCACAATGAGGTCCTCCAAATTAGGAAGCGAATTTAGAATTCCACAATACATGTTTAAATACTGCAAATATCCTTTTAAAACTCCCTACTGACTCGTTTACCTTTTTGCTTTTCTTTGTTTTGATTATTCCCATCCCTTAAGGTTGGTTCGTGCATACTGGCATCATCAGCATATCATACCAGATCTAAAGGTCCTCCACCTCCTCCTCCTCCAAGTGAACCTAAAAGCAAGGGAAAAGCAAAGATAGACGATACGAGTGGTATCAGGAAGGACAACGCTACACATGCAGAGAATGTTGAGACTTCAGATGGTCGGAGTACTCCGGCACAGAATGATTTGGTTCTACGGTTGGAGCAAAATATATTAGAGTTACAAGGGGAACTTGAGCAGGTCCGTAATTTGCAAAACCTTTCCCTCACCTTGAACGTCCCAGACATCAACCAACAAAATGCCCAAAACCTCAGGCCTCCTAAAAACACACAAAACCAGCATCCGCAAAATCCTCCCGCACCTCATCAATACGCCACGCCTCCCCAAAATCCTTATCATCCACCGGTACCAACTCCTCCTCAGCACCAACAACATCCAACCTAGTACCCACAAACTACCACCTACCATACTCCTCAAAATGCACCACAACCTACCCCTGATCCCCAGAACTCAACCAATGATCACCACTACACGCAAATACCCGGAATCCACCAAAACAACCACACATACGTCGAAACTCTACTCACCTTTCACAACAAACCCTATACATACCAGAGTCCGCCAAGAAATACTTGCTCGTCAAGAATATGGCGGAGGAACTTAAGAAGCTTACAAGTTAAGTCTAAGGCGTCGAAGGGGGTAAAGGCATTGAGGGTTTGAACTATGAAGATTTGTGTATTCAGTCGTACGTAGAACTGCTAGAGGGTTACAAACCTTCCAAGTTGGAAATGTTCGACGGAACAAGTGACCCAAAGGTGCATCTGAGGACATACTGCGACAAGATCGTAGGGGTTTGTAAAGATGAAAGAATCCACATGAAGTTATTCATGACGAGCCTCACCAGAGACACTCTATCCTGGTATATCAGCCAAAATCCAAAGAAGTGGGTCAACTAGGTAAGCATGGCGTTAGATTTCATGGATCGGTTCAGATTCAACATAGAGAATACACCAGATGTCTTCTATATCTAGAATCTGACGAAAAAGCCAATAGAGACTTTCCGCTAGTATGCTAGTCGGTGGAGATCAGAAGCTGCGAAAGTAAGGCCGGCATTGGAAGAAGAGCAAATGAACAAATTCTTTGTCCAGGCCCAGGATCCGCAATATTATGAGAGGTTAATGGTTATTAAAAATCATAAATTCTCTGACATCATCAAATTGGGAGAAAGAGTAGAAGAAGGAATTAAAAGCGGGATCGTAACCAATTTCGAGGCATTACAAGCTACCAACAAATCCTTGCAGTCAGGAGGCATATCCAAGAAGAAAGAAGTAGGGATCGGGATGGTAGCCCAAGGTCCGAAATCTCCTCTCACATACCCAAACTCCTCCACCCACATATCAGCCCTCACTTCCCATAAATCCACAACCTGCCACCGCTTACCATACTTATAATACCTAGCCAGCATATTACCACTCACCGCCGGCCCGCCAAAATTATCAAAACACCAGACCAAATTTCGACAGTAGACCGCCCAAACAACCCCTATTGCTGAACCCATCGATCAGTTGTATAAGAGATTAAAAGTTTCCGTTTATATCACTCACATTCCCGCTATTGCCATGGAAAATTCCTCTCAATGGGTCAATCCAAATAAGAAATGTGCCTACCACTACGGCATGAAGGTTCACACTATTGATGAATGTCGCACTCTAAAGGACAAGATCCAGACGTTAATTGATACCAAGGTTATACAAGCAAAAGAGGATGCACCTAATATCCGCAATAATCCCCTCCCGGATCATAGAGGCGAGGGGGTAAATATGATAGAAACTGATGAAGAATGGGATCCAGAAGGGTCGATTAGGCTCATTCGAGAAGGGGATGATCCTAAGAAACCTGCATTCACTCTCACTCCTATTGTGGTACAGATCCAACCACCAATCGAAGTTGAGGTAGCCGCACCAACTCCGTTCGAAGTTGAAGTAACAACACCTTCAGCTGCGCCTGCTCCGTTTGAAGTAGAAGTGACCACACCATTCACTGTGATGGTAGATCTTGCACCATCCTTTAATCCCAATGTTGTACCTTAGGACTATTTGGCAGAAGCGAGAAGGAAAGGAAAAGGGAGGATGGAAGAAACTGGTGCAGCGTAGGGGATGACCAGAACTAGTAGGGTTTACACGCCTGAGCACTTAGGAGGAACAAGTAAAGGAGTCGCTTCCAAATAGTCTATCATTGAGACTGGTCCGGATGATCTTCGGAGAAAGTTGCAAGCAAGGGAATACTCTGTAGTTGACCACCTGAACAAGACCCCTGCTCAGATATCCATTCTATCATTACTACAGAATTCTGAGGCACACAGGAACGCGTTAATGAAAGTATTAAACGAGGCTTATATGCCCAACAACATTACCAGTGGAGAAATGGATAACGTGGTAGGACAATTATTTGAAAGTCGTAAGATCACCTTCCATGAAGATGAATTTCCACCGAAAGGATTAAGTCACAACAGGGCGCTGCATATCACGGTATAGTGTGAAGACAAATTCATTTCCAGGGTTTTGATAGATGGAGGTTCAAGTCTCAACATATGTCCATTGACGACTTTGAAGAGATTGGATAAAGGTTTGCATGAGATACGAGTAGGAACTATGAACGTAAAAGCATTCGATGGATCTCAAAGGGCCACGATCGAAGAAACCAACCTTTGCTTACAAATGGGCCCAACTTGGTTTGATGTTGAATTCCAAGTAATCGACATATCCGCCTCATATAATTTACTATTGGGACAACCTTTGATATACGCCGTTGGGGCTGTAGCATCTACTCTGCATCAGGCTGTGAAGTTTGAATGGAACCATCAAGAGGTGATCAATCATGGAGACGGGAGTAACCCCATTTACACCAATCAGACTGTTCCGGTCGTGGAAAATAGAAGGAAGTTGGGTAGAGAGACTTACCATCGCATTGAGTGTGTTAATGCAATTGAGAATGACAAGTGGTGGAGTAGCAAGAAAGAGATCATATTGGCACGGGATAGGATATGAACCTGGTAAAGGGCTCGGAAAGAATCTCCAGAGTATTTCCAAACCGATACAGTTAAAGCGCCACGATACAACCTTTGGACTGTGATATCAGTACACTTGGCATGATTATCAAAACTGGTCGCCACCATGGCGCAGTCCTTATTACCCTCTCGAGCAACCGATACCACATTTGAGCCAATCCTTCCATCAAGCTGATATGATGTGGGGATCTGAAGAAGATGAAGTGCTAGCTGGTTTGAGGAACCTATTCTTAGAAGATGAAGACATGGACTGCAGTGTAATAGTTGAGGAGGAGGAGGAGGAAGTCCTCGTCATCAAGACAGTGGAGAAGGGAGCTGTTCTCAGGAACTGGACAACCACACCATCAAGGGCCCGCCGAGTCCCAGGGTAGCCTGGCTGCTAGTGTCGTTTGCTTTGAAAACGGTCCTTTCGAGAATTTTTATAACATTTTCAGTATTTTGTTTTGGAAAAATTTGTTTGAATAATTAAAATTGCTTTTTGTTTGACATTTTGATACTTATCAGTGGCTTGTTATTTTATTATTATTACTATTCTCTATATTTTTCTCTCAAAAGCATTACTATTTCTTATCTTGATGAACCAACGACTGTGACATGTAATGAGACAACGCGACATAAGGATAGTGACTCGGAAGAGATAGAAGAAGAAGATGTAATACTTGAGGAAATTGTCAGAGAAGTTGAGAATTTTGAGAATAAGCCTAAGTCCAACTTGGACGAAACTGAGATAGTCAACTTGGGAGATTCCGAAACGGTCAAAGGAACTCGGATAAGAATTCACTTGTCACCATCAGAAAAAGAAGAGTACACTCGTTTCCTGAAAGAATATGAAGACATTTTTGCATGGTATTATGATGATATGACTCGGTTGAGCACATCCATAGTGGCTCATAAGCTACCCACCAATCTGATGTGTCCGCCGGTAAAGCAAAAGCTCAGAAAGTTCAAGCCAGATATGAGTCTGAAAATCAAAGAGGAAGTCACCAAGCAGATCAAAGCTAAGGTTCTTAGAGTGGTTGAATATCCGACTTGGTTGGCCAACATTGTGCCGGTTCCAAAGAAGGATGGGAAAGTCAGGGTGTGTGTCGACTATCGGGACTTAAATAGAGCAAGTCCCAAAGATAATTTTCCACTACCAAACATACACATACTGACTGACAACTGCGCCAAGCTTGAACTCTAATCCTTTGTGGATTGCTTCGCGGGATATCATCAGATCTGGATGGATGAAGAAGATGCCGAGAAAACAACTTTTATTACACCATGGGGAGTATACTGCTACAAAATGATGTCGTTTGGTCTGAAGAGTGTTGGGTCCAATTATACGAGGGCCATGAAAACTATTTTCCATGACATGATACACAAGAAGATAGAAGTATACGTGGATGACGTCATCATCAAATCCATGAAGGGTGCAGATCATATGGCGGATTTGAGAAAGTTCTTTGATCGGCTTCCAAGGTATAATCTGAAACTGAATCCTGCAAAATGTGCCTTTAGAGTTCCTGCCGGAAAGCTGTTAGGATTCATCGTCAGCTGCCGATGAATTGAGCTATATCCATCAAAGGTCAAGGCTATCCAAGATTTGTCACCACTAAAGAACAAGAATGATGTGATGAGTTTCTTGGGGTGTCTCAATTATATCAGCCGCTTCATAGCTCAATCAACTGTAATATGTGAGCCGATTTTCAAAATACTGAAGAAGGATGCCGCGACTAGTTGGACTGAATACTTCCAAAAAGCTTTTGACAAAATGAAAGAATACTTGTCCACACCACCAGTCCTAGTCCCGCCAGAGCCTGGTAAACCACTACTACACTACCTCTCCGTATTAGATAGGGCTTCCGGTTGTGTCTTGGGACAACATGACAAGATGGGAAGGAAAGAACATGCCATATATATCTGAGTAAGAAGTTCACATCCTACGAAGTACGGTACTCTCTGCTGGAACGCACTTGATGTGATCTGACATAGATAGCCCAGAAACTGAGGCACTACTTCTATGCCTATACCACATATCTCATATCAAGGATGGATCCTTTGAAGTACATCTTCCAGAAGCCCATTCCTACAAGGAAGCTAGCAAATGGCAGATATTGTTGAGTGAATTCGACATCGTCTATGTGACTTAGAAGGCGATTAAGGGATGGGAATTAGCGTATCATCTTGCAGAAAATCCTGTAAGAGGATAATACGAACCACTAAAAACGTTTTTTCCTGATGAAGAAGTGTCATTCGTAGGAGAAGATATTTCCAAAGCCTACGACAGGTGGAGAATGTTCTTCGATGGGGCTGCAAATTTCAAAGGAGTGGGTATTGGAGCCGTCTTGGTGTCAAAAACCGGTCAGCATTACCCGGTATCCGCAAAACTCATATTTCGAGCACCAATAATATGGCGAAATATGAGGCTTACATATTGGGGCTCAATTTGGCCGTTGACATGAATATCCAAGAATTGCTGGTAATTGGTGATTCAGATCTGCTGGTACATCAGGTGCAAGGATAATGGGCTATAAAGAATACCAAGATATTGCCATACCTATATCATGTACAAGAGATGATGAAGAGGTTCACGAAGATAGAGTTACATGTCCTGAGAATCCAGAATGAGTTCGCAGACGCATTGGCCACTTTGTCCTACATAATACAACATCCGGACAAGAATTTCATCGACCCCATTCCAGTAAGGATCCATAATCAGCCAACTTACTATGCTCATATTGAAGAGGAAACAGATGGGAATCCCTGGTTTCACGATGTCAAGGAATACTTGACAAAAGAAGAGTACCCGTAGCATGCAAATCATACTCAGAATTGTACGCTCCGGAGATTGTCCAACCATTTCTTCCAAAATGGAGGAATTCTATACAGAAGGACTACATACCTAGGGATATTACGGTGTGTTGACGCCAAGGAAGCTTCCAAACTACTTGAAGAGATACACGCTGGAACTTGCGGACCACACATGAATGGTTTCGTTTTAGCCAAGAAGATACTTAGAGCAGGATATTTTTGGATGACTATGGAAACAGACTGCATCAGGTATGTAGTAATGTCATCAGTGCCAAATACACGCAGATATGATACGTGTGCCGACAAATAAACTCAACGCAATAAGTGATCCTTGGCCTTTTTCCGCCTGGAGATTGGATGTCATTGGACCAATCAAGCCCACACGTTCAAACGGGCACAGGTTCATTCTAGTGACCATAGACTACTCCACAAAATGGATTGAAGTTGCATCTTACAAAGTTTTAACCAAGAAAGTCGTCACAGACTTTGTCCGAGATTGTATTGTTTGCCGATTTGGGGTCCCAGAATCCATCATCACCGACAACGCCGCAAATCTCAATAGTGACCTAATGAAATCTATGTGCGAGACCTTCAAAATCAAGCACAACAATTCCAAAGCATACCGACCCCAAATGAATGGAGTCGTGGAGGCCGCCAACAAGAGCATCAAAAAGATATTAAGGAAGATGGTAGAAAATAAAAAGAAAAGGCACGAGAAGTTACCATTTGCTTTATTGGGATACCGTAAAATATTTCGCACATCAACCGAGGGAACACGTTATTTGCTGGTCTACGGTACTGAAGTTGTCATTCTCGTCGAGGTAGAAATTCTTTTCTTGAGAATTATACAAGAAGTTGAACTCAGTGATGCATAGTGGATGAGGAGCCACTATGAACAATTATCTCTCATTGATGGGAAAAGAATGAATGCAGTATGCCATGGTCAACTTTATTAGAACAGAATGTCCAGAGCTTTCAACAAGAGGGTCAAACCTAGACAGTTCGCACCGGGGCAGCTGATGATGAAACAGATCTTTCCACATCAAGATCAAGCCAAAGGAAAATTCTCACCCAACTAGCAAGGACCCTACATGGTTCACAAGGTACTAACAGGAAGAGCACTCATGCTAGCAGAAATGGACGGAGAGATTTGGCCAAATCCTATCAATTCAGACGCAGTCAAAAGATATTATGTTTAAGCTATTTATATTTATTCAATCTGATGTAATTGAACTACGCTTAACCCGATTCCCGTTTAAGAGGGGATACCTAGGCAACCTTGTGGTTTTGGTCACAATTCAATAAAATTTTCATTTTCCCCACAATCAGAAACTAAGGCAGAATTTTGAGGAGGACCCTCAAAATTTCGAAGCAAGTCCAGTCGACGTCATCGTATGCAGAACAGTTAGAAAATCATCTAAATAACTGGGGCAGAATTTTGACGAGGACCCTCAAATTCTATTGCAAAGAAGTCCCAATGTCTCTAAAAGTGTCGCAGTTATTGGTTCATCTAATTTATTTGATATTGCATATTACTGTGTTTTAAATAACTATGCACGCATATTTTTTGAAAACTTTACTTTATGAAATAGCCGGATACTACCCACGATAACTCGAGTAGGATTTCAATGCAGAGCAAAGCAAAACAAACAAGTGGAGGCACGAACCAACCTCCACCGTAAAACTCACAATTTTCCTTTGGATGTAAGAACAAGGAATAACAACAAATACGCGTACACCTTAGAATCATTGTCCTCGTAACGACATATAGGCCAAGTGCAAACATATCCCCAGCTAAGAAGTACTCTTCTCCTACTTATTATCTATTCATTGCATGAGACTAAGCATTGTCTCCATCTTGAAAGAGGCTAAGCATTGCCTCGTCAATTGCATAAGGCTAAGATCTGCCTTACCCTTGCATGAGACTAAGCATTGTCTCCATCTTGCATGAGGCTAAGCATTGCCTCCTCAATTGCATAAGGCTAAGATCTGCCTTCCCCTTGCATGAGACTAAGCACTGTCTCCATCTTGCATGAGGCTAAACATTGCCTCCTCAATTGCATAAGGCTAAGCTTTGTTTTCCCCTTGCATGAGACTAAGCGTTGTCTCCATATCTTGCATGAGGCTAATACCTGCCTTCTTAATTGCATAAGGCTAAGCTCTGTCTTCCCCTTGCATGAGACTAAGCATTGTCTCCATCTTGCATGAGGCTAAGCCATGCCTCCTTAATTGCATAAGGCAAAGCTTTGCCTTCCTCTTGCATGAGACTAAGCATTGTCTCCATCTTGCATGAGGCTAAGCCATGTCTCCTTAATTGCATAAGGCTAAGCACTGCCTTCCCCCCACACGAGACTAAGCATTGTCTCCACTCTTGCATGAGACTAAGCATTATCTATCTTTGCATAACCACAAATTCTATGCTACTTGAAACCTTGCACTACTCTCTACCTCGGGGCTAAGCTTTGCCCCCGATCTTACACAAGACTAAACTCTGTCTTGTTTCACCAAGCATCATGTCTTTGCATCTCATGGGTTGAAACATCGCCATTTTGTCCAAAGGCGTCATAGTCCGAAGGCATCATCCTCATAGCCAGAAGACACCATGCCATGGCCTGAGGATATCTTAATATTTCACATCATTATTCAAAGGCGTCATGGTTCAGAGGTACCATCCTCATGGACCGAGAACATCATTTCACGGCTTGCGAATCCTTTATCGTGCAATTCATGGCCCAGGACATCATGGTCTAAGGACACCATCCTCATCGTCCAGAGACAGCTCTCATGGACCAAAGGGAATCTGCATCATGTCTAAATTCTCGCAATAATCCATACATATTTGTGTGCATCGTGTTTTAAGTTTTACAGGTGAGCCAAGAAGTAACCATTCTCCTAACGGAAGCCATCTTCGCTCCCATTTCAGTTCAACGTTCATATCCTGCAATTATTTCAATGTAACCAATCATTTTTCATTACCCATTTCCATCTGATAACTGTTCAAATATCCATAACCATTCCCAGATACATCCATTTACAATCCCGATAGTGTCCTGTCCAGAAAAGCTTGTTCGTTCCTAACACAACTCCATCATTTTATTCCCCTGTTGGATCCATAACTACACATGGCCTGATTCCTATAAAACCATGCATATGTAGGCAACTCCGAAACTAGGGTTCGGCCTATATTTCCATAATCACCCCATTCGGTAAAAATCGATCAACATTTCTTTACCCCACAACTCTTTCATCCTTCCCGGAAAAAGAGGGGCAGCTGTTGATATCCAATATTTCCCTCATATTTTCAAATATATATATATATATATATATATATATATNGGTCGTGTCCCTCAGTTTTGGGGCGTGACAATTATTGGATACTTATACAATAAAAATGCAGAAATTTGATTTAAAGGCTTTAAAAATTATAGAAAATTATGAAAAATACTTGTGTGTGTTTATAAATCAAATGATGATGCATATGCACTATTTTGAAAGTATATATATATATATATATATATACTTTCAAAATAGTGCATATGCATCATCATTTGATTTATAAACACACACAAGTATTTTTCATAATTTTCTATAATTTTTAAAGCCTTTAAATCAAATTTCTGCATTTTTATTGTATAAGTATCCAATAATTGTCACGCCCCAAAACTGAGGGACACGACCGGCGCTCAACCGGAGGACCCCAGTCAAATGGACCTGGAATTGCCTTTCCTATCCCACGCGTTACCCCGTGATTTCAATATACCTTATTCATGTGAAATAGCCATTTTGACTTAAGCATAACTTTACAACTTGGATTCATTTCTACTTTTTATCATTACCAACATATGATACCAAATACGTACAAAATACATACAACATTTACCAACGTGGATCACGATTCCGAACCGTACCATTACTTACCCAAAATACATATGTACACTACCCACATTGTGTCTACGGAGCCTCTACGAATACTAGGAACTTAACCAATACTTGCCGGTGACAAGGCCCCGGCTATACCTTACAATACACAATAAACTCAAAGAAGGTGGCATGAACCACACATGGCCCCGAGAGGAAGTGGGGCTCACCAATGCAGCTGACGGAATGGAGAGGAGGCACTACTGTCGGTGGGCTGAATTACCTGCTATGGAACCACCTACAATCATCATAAGAATGGAGCGCCCCCGGCAAAAGGGACGTCAGTACATTTGAATTGTACTGGTATGTATGGACAAACTTTATCCCAAGTATAATCAACAATGCACAGATAAGAGACGGTTAATAGAACCAACAAGCATTGCACAGAAAATAGAAACAACCAACATCAAGAGTTCACCAATACTAGTATGTATGAACAAACTTCATCCCAAGTACAATCAAGCAATACACAGATAAGAGACTATAATAGAACTCACAAACATTGCACGTAGGAAGAAACAACCAAAATCACAAGTTTCACAATCTCTCCTTTTCCCTTTCCAACATTTCCATATTCAAGAGTTTCATCAATTTTCATTTCAATAGTGATAATGATCACATTCCACGTCAACACTTTCAATTCACAATTCAATCACAAAGAATTTCATTATAAGGACGCAATTTCAATACAACCCACTATACATATGAGTTCAAGTCACAACAAAGAGATACCGAAATAATCACAATTAAAGTTCCATAGGTTCTTATTTCAACACCATCACACTCCACCCTTATTCCTTCTCAATATTCCACCCTTATTTCTACCTGTTGCGGCGCGCAACCCGATCCCACCTGACAATCATATTTATTTATTATGTTTCTGTTGCGGCATGCAACCCAATCCCACCTGACAACTGTTGCGACATGCAACCTGATCCCACCTGACAACTGTTGCGGTGTGCAACCCAATCCCACCTGACAACTGTTGCGGCGTGCAACCCGATCCCACCTGACAATTATTGCGGCGTGCAGCCCGATCCCACCTGACAATTTGTTGCGGCGTGCAACCCGATCCCACCTGACAATCACAATCACACCCTTATCACTTCTCACACATCACCCTTATCTCCCATGTTACGGTGCGCAACCCGATCCCACCTGACAATCACATCTCACATCAACGATGACAAATCACAGTTCAATCACAGAAAATTTCAGCAACAAGAATACATCTTCTTTACATAGCCTTTAGCATACACATTCATACTCTCGGATTCATTATCCTTCTAGCACCGTTTTTCATAGCATGGTAGTGTGGTGGTCAACTAAAGACAGACATGTAATACACTTCTCACTTCAACATAATTCGGACAACCAATTGCACATATTCATAACAATACACGTACCGTACGCTAGAACACCACAAGTGATTTTACAAAGATTAAAGTTAGCCATACATACCTCAAAGAGCTTTTCCTTAAGTTTATACAATTCACCAACACCTCTAGCAATAAATATCTATAAGGAGATAGCGGAAATAGATTAATAATTAGGAAGATTACCCATGGAATAACTCTCTTAGGAATTTCATCAAACACCTAACATGTGAAGTAGACTACAAGGCTTAGAAATGGCAATCTCTTCTTTCTTCACCCAATTATTAACATGAACTACCCAAATTAGTTCTTTAATAACATATATTAAAACTTAGTCCCACATGCATGGCCTATTTCTAACCCTCACAACATATTTGAACTCTTAACTTCTTGCATGAAATTTTTGGAAGTAGAACTTACCCGGATGGAAGACAATCTATGGTTATCTTTCTTGATTCTTGAAGACTTGAGCAAGATTTGGATGATTATGAAGTTAATCCCTTTCTCTCTCTCTCAATATACTCTCACCTCTCTCTAAAATCAGTAGAAAATGACCCCAAATGAAGCCCCTAAACCTATTTATGAAAATGGGGTCGGGTTATGAAAATAGGAAAAATAAGCCTCCGTAACAAGGTCTGCGACCGCAGATCAAAAATGCGGATCGCATTTTGATTCTGCGATCGCAGATTCGACACAGGATCGCATTTTTTCAGCCTTCGGTAATTTGACCATAACTTTGCGTAGGAATGTCCAAATGATGAACAGTTTGAAGCGTTGGAAAATAGACTCGAAGACCTTTCATTTGATAGGTTATTCATCACATAATACCTTATACATAATTATATATTATCCTTCAAAACGAGTACTAGTGCAAACTCATTTGGAATTTTAGCTGATTATGAAATTTTCCCATTTGGCTTAGATTTAGGCTTACCCTTTGACCTCACATTATTTATTATATGACTCATACACTTATTCACCACATCCAATTCATTTACATCATATTTAAAGCACATAAAATATTATAATTAGTCTACCAGGCACCTCGAAATCCTATATCGCTTGGCAAATGTTTTTTTTCGGGGTCTTACAATAATTACCCTGCAAATTATTTTTATGATGATTTAATCATCTAAACTTATGATTTGTACCAATGTGAGGTTTTAAACATTTAATTAGTGCATTTCCCATAATTACATTTACATTTTAAGGTTAATTGCACATTTTTTCAATAATAGCCCATATGCATATATAATTATATTATTTATGCTGAAAATGACTTTTTATATTTTTATAATATTAAGTAAGTATTTTCAATTATTTTCACGCACAAATGATATTTTTTTATTTATTTATTACTTTTATAAATTATTTATTTGTTAAAAATTGGGTATTTAAAATCTGGCCTTAAATTCATCCTAATTTCGGACCTAAACTACCCCAGCCCCAGCCCAATAATACATGAGCCCAAACCAAATAACCCCTCAGCCCAACCAATTAACTAACCTGACCTAGAACCCCAACCAATCGTGGTCGTTGATCTTTGAGATCAACGACCCATATTACTCTTACCCTTTTAATTAGCCAAACCGTAGCCTAACCCTAACCATTACCCTTCACCCGCCGCCTTCAAATGCTCTCAAACCTCTCTGCCCAAACCCTAGCCGTCTCCCCCCAATTTTCTCTCATAATCCCACCGGATATGGAATTACCTAGCTATTTATTGTCATATTCTACTTCCCCCAGGTACTGTAACTTTTATATACCGCTTGCCTAAACATGGAAAGCGGATATCATCAACTTCGAACCAAAGCTGGTTCAGTTTCTTGACCTTTTCCGTCTATGATTCGTGCTTATTCTTTTATGGTTTAGATCTTTGTGTATCTTTGTGAATTTCACTTACCCTAAAAATTAGGGTTTCAGATCTCTTTTAGATCTAACCAAATTTAGTTTGATTCTTTAATATTAAGTGTTATCTCGTCTATATGCATCCTATTATGTGTAAATTTATTCTTCTCTGCCAATTTTTTACTTACCTTAAAATTAGGGTTTCAGATTCTTTTAAATCTAACCAAATCAGGTTCGATTCTTTGATTTTAAATAGTATTCCTGTCTTTGTTCATCTTATTCTATGGAGCATGTGATTTTTTACCTTTTATTTCTATCGATTTGTGTACTTTACCTAAAACTAGGGTTTCGAAATTTTCTCCTTTTCCTTACTGATTTTGAGTGCTTTCTTTTCTAGTGTTTGACTGATAATTTTCCATGTTTATGTGTTCGATTCCTACGCTATATACACCCCTCCCCATTCCCCTTTTAAACAGCTCTGGAATCATTAAGAAAACTACAAAAAACTAAAGTTGTGTGCTCTTTGTTGTTTAATAATCTTGTTCTGCACTTTGGTTCCTGGCCGATTGAAAGCCAAGGCCAGAAATACTGAGTTCTTCTTCTTTTGATGATATTCATAACACTGTGGGCTTCTTTCTTTCTTTTTTCATCTTAACTAGTGAATTACCAAGCCTTTGTCATTTCATTCTGATTCACCTATCATTAACATGTGTTTTTCATTTCTGGAGATTTTGTTTAATGTGTTACTTCACATGTAAATGCCATTACGTTTGCAGTTTGAGACATGTTTAGACCTGCTTTGATTTGATTAATTTAATTTATTTAATTCTGCCTAGCCTATGTGTTACTGATAGCCATCTCTTGAAAGTTTAAGTTTGCTGTTAGCCCTGTTATTTGAACATGCTCTCCTATCTCCTTTTATAGATTAGTTGACTACGTTTGAATGTATTCATCAAGTATGTAGCAAGTCTGTTTCTGAATTTGTTGTGATGTAACATGTTTTGATCTTGTTTTGACTTCCTAGTAAATTGCCCTAATTAGTTCTCAGCATGTTAGGTCATGTTGCTAATTAATATGATCCTTTTTTGTGACACTAGCCTTCTGCACTTAGCATAATCCGAACCCTCTTTTCCTTCCTACTATGAGACTGTCTTGCAACTTGTCTTGTTAACATGTGCATTATGTGATTGAACCCATCTGCCTTAAATCTAAGCAGGTATATTATCTGTTTTATGTGCTCAACTTGATTATGTTTGCATCCTTCAGTGTTGTCCCTTAGTTAGCCTATCCCTTTACTGCCTGGTTTTCTCTCTTAAATTCTTATTCTTAGTCGGGTGAAAGCCAAGGCTGCTTAGGTTCTATCCTTTGACCTCCCTGGTTTGAGCACTGCTCGGGGTTCAATTGAGACTTTTGTGAACTCTGACACACTAGGACTTGGTCCCTAGTCTCTCATCTGAAATTATCTCTGTTAACCTCTCTAGTGTGAGCATTGCCCTGGGTTCTTGAAGCAGTTGGAAACTCTGACACACTCGGGTCTTGGTTCTATATGTCCAACTCTATTTTATACCTACTGGGGGAATCAATTGATTTATGGCTGCCTTATGTCAATGTAGATGTAATTTTTGGGCTATTAAGAACCATGGGAATGAAGGCCTGGCCTGGTCGGGTGTATCTTTTGGCCTGTTATAAGCTCCCTATAGTTATTCTACTTTGTAATTTACTCCATTCATTATAGGTCTGTAATAATTCTTGTTATAACATTTTGGGGTATTAGTAAAATGGGGAAATGCAGTTTTATCTTAACCTTGCACTGAAATGGGTAGAGATCCTGCCTATAGGTATTCTATTTTGCTCAAAATGTGTTACTTTGCTCAAACTTGTTAAGTTATTATGTGTTAGAAATTCTGCCTATAAGTATCCTATTTTGCTGAAATGTGTATTAGAAATCCTGCCTATAGGTTCTCTATTTGGTTCAAATGTGTTCTACTATTACTTGTTAGAAACCATGCCTATAGGATATTGAATGAGTAATATCTCAATGTGAGCATAGGATTCTGTTAACTTACACATTGCCTAACTTTTAATTATAGAAATCATGCATATAGGATTTAAAATCAGTTTTATTTATAGAAATTATGCATATAGGATCTGAAATCAGTTTTAATTATAAATATAGAAATCATGCATATAGGGTCTAAATCAGTCATAATTAGTGTCCTGGTCGTTTCTTTTAATCATTATTAGAAACCATGCCTATAGGACTAGATTAAGCAATTCTGAACATATTCCTGTGATCACCACTGTTAGTTACTGCGCGAATCACCTAGACATCATGCCTATAGTTTTTTATCTCCTATACTTGTAATCAGTAGGCAACTATGTAGGCTTTTAGAAATCATATTTAAGGTAAGGACTTTACACACGAAACTTCCTGCTTATTAAAATCCAGAATCACATAGAGATCCTGCCTATAGGGTTCTGCAACCTTAACTTATTAAAATCTGCAACCTTCAATGTTAATTAGTTTGCGTGCATTTGTTGTCTAAGTGCGGAGGCCAACTTGAGATCTTATTTGCCTATACATAAAAGTCCAAATTGTTTTTTTGTATGTCGCCTATTCTTTCTCATTTTTGAGCAACCTAAGTTAAGTCTAGAACAACCTGAGATAGGGGTCTAAATGCCTCCTGGACCATAGGCATGGGACGGGTAGTGCACGCATAGGGTATGATTTAGAATTAACTAATGTGCTTTAGGTAAACAACCTAAAGATAGTAATCGGGTAGCAGGAGATGATAGTCTGTGCCCACTGAATAATATGAGTAACACCCCACCTCGAGGGTGATCCTTTAGGCTAAAAAACTTAGGACTCCCCCCCCACCCCACCTTTGTTTTAAAGTCGATCTTTTTATTTATTTTCCCAATTTTGTCTTTTCACTTTTGCTTATACTAATTCATATAATTCGAGTTCGGCCGGGACCCACCGTTTTAGACCTCGAGGAGTGCCTAACACCTTCTCCTCGAGGTAATTTGAGCCCTTACCCAGTCTTTGGTGATGCAAACTAGTTAAACCACAGTTATCTGCAAATAGGTGGCCTAACGCACCTTAAATCCGTTAGGTGGCGACTCTCTTTTAACACTCTTCCTAAAAAGAGTTGTCACGTGTCGAAATCCGATTTCGCGAGAAAAAGGGGCGCGACATTGATTACTGAGATTTGAATAGGGCGAGTCCCTAAGATGATTTTCCATTGCCCAATATACACATATTGATCGGCAATTGTGCCAAGCATGAACTCAAGTCCTTTGTGGATTGCTTCGGGGGGTATCATCAGATATGGATGGATGAAGAGGATGCCGAGAAGACAACCTTTATCACGCCATGGGGGATGTACTGCTATAAAATATTGCCATTCGGTTTGAAGAATGCTGGAGCCACTTACATGAGAGCCATGACAACTATTTTCCACGACATGATAAACAAGGAAATAGAGGTGTACATGGATGACGTCATCATCAAATCCAGAAGAAGTACAGGTCATATAGTAGACTTGAAGAAATTTTTTGATCGGCTCCGAAGGTACAATTTGAAACTGAATCCTGCAAAGTGTGCCTTCGGAGTCCCTGCCGTAAAATTGCTACGATTCATCGTCAGTCGCCGAGGGATTGAATTAGACCCGTCAAAGGTCAAAGTTATCCAGGACTTGCCACCTCCAAGGAATAAGAAAGATGTGATGAGTTACTTAGGGCGTCTCAACTACATCAGTCGTTTAATAGCGCAATCAACCGTGATCTATGAACCAATCTTCAAAATGCTGAAGAAAGATGCTACGACAAGCTGGTTTGAAGAATGTCAGAAAGCCATCAACAAAATCAAGGAGTAATTGTCTAAACCACTTGTCATGGTCCCATCGGAACCAGGAAGACCTTTGCTGCTTTAGTTTTCCGTACTAGATGGGGATTTTTGTTGCGTTCTGGGACAACATGATGAGACCGAAAGAAAGGAGCAGGCAATATATTATCTGAGTAAGGAATTAACACCTTACGATATATTGACTTGTGCATATGGTCGGAATTGAAATTCAGGAAGATCAGAGTTGAATTTAAAGGAAAATTCTCATTTCAGAAGTCTTAAGTTGAAGAAATCGAGTAAGGCTGGGATTTTGAGTAAACGACCTCGGAATCAGGATCCGAAAGATCCAGCAGGTTCGTATGATGATTTTGGACTTGGGCGTATGTCCGTAACAGTTTTTGGATAACCCCGGAACAGTTCAACGCATATTATGGAAAGTCAGTATTTTAAGGAAATTTCCTAAGTTTTACTTGAAGTACATTTTAATGATTTGATGTCCGTTTGGGATTCCAAGTCTGGGAATAGCTTCGTATGGTGATTCTGGAGTTGGTAGCGCGATCGAAAGTGAATTCGGATATCCAGAAGTTAATTTAAGGTCATTTGGCTAAAGATAGAAAACTGAAGGTTTTTGAAGAATTCGACCGGAAATGGAAATTTTGATATCGAGGTTGGAATGCGATTCCGGAAGTTGGAGCAGGTATGTAATGTCAAATATGACTTGCCTGCAAAATTTGAGGTCAATCGGATGTGGTTTGATATGTTTCATCATCGGATGTGAAAGTTAGAAATTTCAAAGTTCATAAAGTTGGACTTTAGTGCGATTCGTGATTTCGACGTTGTTTGATATGATTTTAAGCCTCGAGCAAGTTCGTGGGATGTTATGTGACTGATTCATGTGTTTGGATGGGGTCCCGAGGGCCTCGGGTGTGTTTCGGGGGTGGTTTCGAGGCATTTCGGGTTGAATTGTTGTTGCTGGTTTTTTGGTGCTGATGGTGTTCTATGCGATTGCAGCCTTTGCTTTGCGATAGCAGAGAAGGAATTGAGGGGCAGTGGTTTTGGTCTATGCGATCGCAGATTTTGGTGTGCGATCGCGGAGAAGGTTTGGGCAGAGTAGTGCGATCGTAGGCCTGCTGCTGCGTTCGCAGAAGAGAGCGAGTAAGGGTACTGGAGATGACCTGTGAGATCGCAGGTCTGTTGGTGCGATCGCGGAGGAGGGTCCTGAGTGTCCTGTGCGATCGCAAAGGCTCTCCTGCGATCGAAGAGAAGGCCTGTGCTGGGCATGTTGATTAAAACAGGATTTTGGCATTTCTCTCTCATTTTTCAAGCCATGGGCGATTTTTGGGGAGCTTCAAGAGAGGATTTTCGTCATCTATGTTAAGGTAAGTTACTCCTACTCATTTCAAGTTAGATACAAGATTATTAAATGGATTAGAACATGAAAATTAGGGAAAATTTAAGGAAAATTTGGAAGAAACCTAGAATTTGGAAATTTGGATTTAGCCACGAATTGAGCATGAATAATTGAGTAAAATGTGTAATTGAATTAGTAAAGCTTCGAGTAGAGATTTTCTTCAAGAAATTTTGAAGTCCGGGCACGTGGGCCCAAGGGCATTTTGGTCATTTCATTGAGCCGGGCTGAGGAACTTTGTAATTTGAATTGGTTATGATCTATTGAGTATATTTTCATTGAATTATAGTTATTTGGATAGTTTGGGAGTGTGCACATCCATTTTTGGTCGTCGTAGAGGCTTTGAAGTCGGTGATGAATCTTCGGAGCAAAGTGAGTTTCCTTTCTAACCTCTTAAGAGGGAAATTGTCCCTCTAGGTAACCTTGTTTGCTATGTGATCTTGTTTGGGGCTACGTACGCACCGAGTGATGAGAGTCCGTACGTAGTGGCCATTACTGCTTCGTCCGGGTAGTTAGGACACATCATGTTCATTGTTTTTCCCTGTTGTAGCATAGATATGACTTGTATACTTGTGTGATTGGTATTGTTGTCTTTGAACGTTGTGATACTTGGCTTGATTTAAGTGTGATAAGAAAATCATGGGATGGGATCGGGTCGTATGCCACGACAGAGTGATGATTGATTATATTATGGGATCGGGCCGTACGCCACGACAGAGTGATGAGAGAGTATATTATGGGATCGGACCGTACGCCACGGCGAAGACTACAGGGTGGGATCGGGCCGTACGCCACGACGAAGATCGAGACTACAAGGTGGGATCGGTCCGTACGCCACAGCGGAAATTGAGACTTTAGGGTGGGATCGGGCCGTTCGCCACGGTGGAGATTGAGACTACAGGGTGGGATCGGGCCGTACGCCACGGCGGAGATTGAGAATACAGGGTGGGATCGGGCCGTACGCCACGGCGAAGCTTTACAGGATGGGATCGGGTCGTACGCCACGGCGGAGCGATGTGAGTGAGTACCATATGGGAGCGGGCCGTACGCCACGACGGATACCAAACTTGTTTGATTTGAGATTGTTATTTGTTGCCGGATATTGATGTACTTGATTATTTGTTTTACTTGCCTACAGTTTTCCTTACATCCTGCTTACTTTATTGCTGTTGGACCTTAGTGAGTATCGAGTCGACCTCTCGTCACTACTTCTTCGAGATTAGACGGAATACTCACTGGGTAAATATATGTATATGTACTCATACTACACTTTTTGTGCATTTTGTTGCACAGGTACCTTTATAGTACAATGATCGATTTGGAGACTTATACGGGCTGCATTCATCCAGAGGCGTTCCACAGCTGCCGGAGTCTCCCTTCTGTGTACTTACATTTTATATCTATTGCCTTTGTCCCATTTATTTCTCGGACAAGAGTTGTATAATTGTATAAATTCTTAGAAACTGCTCATGTACTTGTGTCACCGGGTTCTGGGGATGTGTTGAGTCTTGTTTTATTGAATTAAATAGATTTCTTGTCGTGTTTAATTTACAAAAATTTATTTATTTGATTATGAAATGCAATAAAGGCAGCGATTTCGAAATTGTTAAACAGGAAGGTATTTCAACTGATTAAGGGGTTGGCTTGCCTGACAGTGGTGTCCGGCGCCATCACAACCCATAGGTTTTGGGTCGTGACGACGTGGTATCAGAGCTCTAGGTTCCCGTAGGTTTCACGAGTCATGAGCAAGTCTAGTAGAGTCCTGCGGATCGGTATGGAGACATCTGTACTTATATTCAGGAGGCTACAGGGCTGTTAGGAGTACTTCCTTTCTTGATTCCTCATCGTGCGACTTGATTCTTTTAAGGATTATGTCTATGCTTCTTCCTACTCAATCTTACGCGTCGCGAAGCACTTGTTATGAATCAAGGGTTGAGGACTTTTAATGATACTATGGATATGGTGCGGGATGTTTCTCCCAGCGTAGTTGATTGAGGCAATCATCGTTGTTCTGCAGAAGAATTTTTTTTGTCATCTCAGCTCAGTAGCTGTATTTATGAGGACTTTGAGCCCATGCTCAGGTGGTTATGAAACTTATGGTTGGTTGTGGCACGATGTTGATATGAGGATTGAACGTTTGCCCATGTGTTGGGGGTGATGAACAGTTTGAAGGGAGGTCTTCTCAGAGTGTGATTTCGAGATTTCAGTATTTTGTTCTGGCAGAGGAAAAGCATTTGGATTATAAATGATCAGGTCTTGGGCTGATAAAATAGTAAGGATTGGTGTTTTCAAGTGAGGTGAAGTACTCACCTGTTATAAGCTATCGTCACCTTTGATCAAATGGAATGTGTTAAGTTCGCCGACGTTATAGCTATACGGTTGCGTTGGGTCGGAGTGTTGTGAATTAGTGTTGAAGAAGCGGCCGTCGGAGGTCGTGGGGTGCTGTGGTTCCATGTTGAATGAGCACCTCTAATGAAGGAAGCTCGGGAAAGATGATCTTCAGAGAGTTTGAAGTTGTGGTGATCTGCTGGTTCAAAGAGCTACAGAGAAGGATGTTGAATTGAGGACACAATTGAGAATCACGCGATGAAGGAAGATATGTGAAAAGTGATAGGTGGTGGTTCCATTTCTAAAAGGCAGTCGTAAGGAGGAAGTCGAGTAGTGCTTAAAGAAATGAGGTTAACCAAAGTGGGGGAGACCCACCACCTGCAGTTGGGTTGTAGGGTTGTGTCCTCATGGAGTTGTGGATTGTCGGCATATTGGCAAGTTGTTACAGCTAAGGGAAAGGAGTAAAGCGGTAATTAAGCATGGCATTCGATAAATGTGTGCGAAGTTGGTCCAATTGGACCACGGTTAGGCTTTGGAAGATTAAGAATTCGTGCTTAAAGCATAGGCAAGTTTTAAGGGTAGCGACTCAGTCACGTGTTCCGTTGAAAGGGTGTTCATGTGCTAGGAGAGCCTTGGGGTTGATTGTATTCAGGGCCAGTCAGAGTGGGTGACTCTCAGTAGTGGTCCTAATGAATTCAAAGTTAGAGAATGCGGTGTTTAGGGGTTTCAAGCAATAGTATAATTAAGAATAGAGCTTATGCAGTATAGTCTCTAAGAGGAAGGAAGATGCTTGGAGTGTTCTATGTTATTTCATCACGCTGAATAGTATCGGAGGAGTGAGAGGAATAGACCTCAGGTTGTAGAAAGATTATCAGGAGGTTGTGAGACGGGTTGCGGGATTTAGGCAGCATGGTCTCGTGAATCAAGTTCACTCGGGATGAGTGAGGGTTGAGCTGCTATGAGTTGAAGGAAGTTACTATTATCTTTGAGGAAATTAAATATGATTAAAAGAAGAAATATTGGTTAGCCATGGGTGAAATGGAACAAGTACGACAGTGATCAGTTCCTTCGGCATGTTTGAGTATGTGTACGGTCTGTGCAGATATGTGTGGGGCCTGTCGGCCATCGTAATAGATTTCAGTTGGAAGCATTCAAGTGTTATGGCATGTCAGGTGTAGGCGGGTCCCAGAAGGGTTATGGTGGTTCAGACCACTACTTAAGGATTTGCATGTATTGTGATTGTGAGAGCTCACTTGTGTGTTGTTATGGTTCGCAGGAATTGATGTAAGTAAAGGATCTATATTATGGAGTGTTCACCCTAATATTGGTTCAGGAATTATGATGAATTCTCGTACTATTTCATATTGGCACGTTAGGTGCAGTTAGAAGTATGTAACTAGAAGTAAGAATTTGAGATTTGCAGTTCGGTGTTGACAAGTGTTTCACGAGCTCAGAGGAGCAAGAACAAGGGAGTTGAATGTCTAGAATGAATTGGAATTATCTTCAGTGTCATTTGAGTTTTGTGGTTGGTGAACGAGGCTTTGTATCCTGGTTACAGGTCCTTGAATTGTTTTACAGCCTTAGGATGGTCGGTGGTATGGACGTGCATACTTGTTGCCTTGTGTGGAAAGTCGTGGGAGTGTGACCACGGGAAGATTGTGTAAGCGTGACTTGTAGTCACCTGATTGATTGCAGATTTAGACTAAGTATAAGGAATTATAATATTGCTTATTTGAGAATATATGCCTGGAAGGCGTTCGGCTCAGTTGGTTGTGGACTGTGGGGTGTTTACCTCGGCTATGATGGTTGTCCTCGTGTGTATAAGAAAATGAAAGCGGGTTATTTGGACCCAGGTAAGGCTATCAGTCTAGTTCAATGCGAGCAGAATCGGCTTGAAGTGAGTGAATGGGCTTAAACAAGATTTTGGGCTTCATGCGAGTGGGAGGTGTTAATTTCAGTATGGCACTCCTCAAAGAGGGATATTGGGATATCAGGTGTTGTTCCGTCTTCGTCAAAATTCATGTGATATTGTGATTGTGCCGTGTGAGTGGTGAAACGGCTTGATAATTTCTTATGTGTTGAGGTTCCGCGTAGTGACGGGGTTATGTGAGCAGGATGGCTCCTGAGATTCAGATTATATATCGCACCTCAGTCGTGCTGGAGTTTTTGTAGCATATGGCCCTATCAGTCTCCCCAGAATGGTATTATGCACTCAGCGTGCTTGTTACCGATGTCAGTAAATTGTATTAGTGAGCAATTCGGCTATGTGTATATATTTCTTTATGTAAATTCTATGATAGGGTCGGGTGGCACGCCGCCACGGGTATGTTATTTGGATCGGGTTGCACGCCGCAACAGTGTGATGTTGAGAAAGACTCCTATAATGATTATTCTTGTGTTTTACTTCCTATTTCTTTGAGGAAAGTTCATTTTTATAGCGTGAGTCGGGTAGTCCCTTCCTGATGTCGTTTCCTTATGTGTCGTGTTCGAATTGTGGCCTATTGGCGCCTTGTGATGTCGTGTGAGACTGTTGGTTATGCCTGGGGGATTGGTTATCTGACCAGTTCATTCTGGGTGAGACGAGATTTATAAATTTGAGATCGGTGTGATAGGATTATGCGAGTATATTGCAAGGGAGTTGCCATTATTGGTTTGCAATGTAATAATGATCTAAGTTTAGAGAAAAGATTTCAACGTGTGGTTAACTCTGCAGATGATTATGAATTTCCACACATCTCCTCTGTTGTGGTGATATCATCAGCGTTATAGCAGAATATATGAACGTATCTTATAAGGTGCCTTGAGAGCATCAAATTTGCAGAGCTTTTGATATTAAGATCCGGGGAGCGTCATTGTGGTCAGATAAGGGATCAGGCGGTGTATGGTGCTGATGCAGCAAAGGCACGCAGTTGTGTTCTGGTGCCCCGTGTGGTAGTTGATGCGGTGTTCAAATATTAGAATCAGGCCTAGCAGAGAATTTCAGATGTTAGAACTAAGTTCGGAGCCTATTGTATGAATAAAGGAGGATATCTTCAGATTTGATCAAGCTTATGTGCTCAACTGGGTTGTGGTAGCACGGGCAGGTGCACGAGGTGTTAAACAGTGATTTCAGATAATTCTGGGGTAGTTCTTGGCACGTTCGAGGACGAACGTCTGTTTAAGTGGGGGAGAATGTAACGACCCGACCGGTCGTTTTGAGATCCAGCGCGTCGTTCAGCAGTTGGGAGTCACGAACAACTTCATTTCAGGTATATTGACTTGTGCATATGGTCGGAATTGAAATTCAGGAAGATCGGAGTTGAATTTAAAGGAAAATTCTCATTTCAGAACTCTTAAGTTGAAGAAATCGACTAAGCCTGGGATTTTGAGTAAACAATCTCAGAATCAGGATCCGAAGGTTCCAGCAAGTTCGTATGATGATTTTGGACTTGGGCGTATGTCCGTAACGGGTTTTGGATAACCCGGGATTAGTTCAACGCATATTGTGGAAAGTTAGTATTTTAAGGAAATTTCCTAAGTTTGACTTGAAGTACATTTCAATGATATTGATGTCCGTTTGGGATTCCGAGTCTGGGAATAGCTCCGTATGGTGATTCTGGAGTTGGGAGAGCGATCGGAAGTGAATTCGGATATCCGAAAGTCAATTTAAGGTCATTTGGCTAAATATAGAAAACTGAAGGTTTTTGAAGAATTCGACCGGAAATGGAAATTTTGATATCGGGGTCGGAATGCGATTCCGGAAGTTGGAGCAGGTCCGTAATGTCGAATATGACTTGCCTGTAAGAGGTCAATCGGACGTGGTTTGATAGGTTTCGACATCGGATGTGAAAGTTAGAAATTTCAAAGTTCATAAAGTTGTATTTTAGTGCGATTCGTGATTTCGGCATTGTTTGATGTGATTTGAAGCCTTGAGCAAGTTCGTGGGATGTTATGGGACTGAGTCGTGTGTTTTGACGGGGTCCCGAGGGCCTCGGGTGTGTTTCGGGGTTGTTTCGAAGTATTTCAGGTTGAATTGATGTTGCAGGTTTTCTGGTGCTGATGGTGTTCTATGCGATCGCAGCCTTTGCTTTGCGATCGCAGAGAAGGAATTGAGGGGCAATGGTTTTGGTATATGAGATCGCGGATTTTAGTGTGCGATCGCGGAGAAGGTCTGGGCAGAGCAGTGCGATCGCATGCCTGCTGCTGCATTTGCAGAAGAGAGCGAGTGAGGGTACTGGAGATGACCTGTGCGACCGCAGGTCTGTTGGTGCGATCGCGGAGGAGGGTCCTGAGTGGCCTGTGCGATCGCAAAGGCTCTCCTGCGATCGCAGAGAAGGCCTGTGCTGGGCAGTGTTGATTAAAACGGGATTTTGGCATTTCTCTCTCATTTTTCAAGCCATGGGCGATTTTTGGGGAGCTTCAAGAGAGGATTTTCGTCATCTATGTTAAGGTAAGTTACTCCTACTCATTTCAAGTTAGATACAAGATTATTACATGGATTAGAACATGAAAATTAGGGAAAATTTGAGGAAAATTTGGAAGAAACCTAGAATTTGGAAATTTGGATTTTAGCCACGAATTGAGCATGAATAATTGAGTAAAATGTGTAATTGAATTAGTAAAGCTTCGGGTAGAGATTTTCTTCAAGAAATTTCGAAGTCCGAGCACGTGGGCCCGAGGGCATTTTGGTCATTCCATTGAGCCGGGATGAGGAACTTTGTAATTTGAATTGGTTATGATCTATTGAGTATATGTTCATTGAATTATCGTTATTTGGATAGTTTGGGAGCGTGCGCATCCATTTTTAGTCGTAGTAGAGGCTTGGAAGTCGGTGATGAATCTTCGGAGCGAGGTGAGTCTCCTTTATAACCTCGTAAAAGGGAAATTGTCCCTCTAGGTAACCTTGTTTTCTATGTGATCTTGTTTTGGGGCTACGTATGCACCGAGTGACGAGAGTCCATACGTAGTGGCTATTACTGCTTCGTCCGGGTAGTTAGGACACATCATGTTAATATGGGATCGGGCCGTACGCCACGACAGAGTGATGATTGATTATATTATGGGAATGGGCCGTACGCCACGGCAGAGTGATGATTGATTATATTATGGGATCGGGCCATACGCCACGAAAGAGTGATGATTGATTATATTATGGGATCGGGCCGTACGCCACGGCAGAGTGATTATTGATTATATTATGGGATTGGGCCGTACGCCATGGCAGAGTGATGATTGATTATATTATGGGATCGGGTCGTACGCCACGACAGAGTGATGAGAGAGTATATTATGGGATCGGGCCGTACGCCACGGAAAAGACTACAGGGTGGGATCGGGCCATACGCCACGACAGAGATTGACATTACAGGGTGGGATCGGGTCGTACGCCACGGCGGAGATTGAGACTACAGGGTGGGATCGGGACGTACGCCATGGTGGAGATTGAGACTACAGGGTGGGATCGGGACGTACGCCATGGTGGAGATTGAGACTACAGGGTGGGATCGGGCCGTACGCCACGGCGAAGCTTCACAGGATGGGATCGGGCCGTACGCCACGGCGGATACCAAACTTGTTTGATTTGAGATTGTTATTTGTTGCCGGATATTGATGTACTTGATTATTTGTTTTACTTGCCTACAGTTTTCCTTACATCCTGCTTACTTTATTACTGTTGGACCTTAGTGAGTATCGAGTCGACCTCTCGTCACTACTTCTTCGAGATTAGACGGGATACTCACTGGGTACATATATGTATATGTACTCATACTACACTTTCTGTGCATTTTGTTGCACAGGTACCTTTATAGTACAATGATCGATTTGGGGACTTATACGGGCTGCATTCATCCAGAGGCGTTCCACAACTGCCGGAGTCTCCCTTCTGTGTACTTACATGTTATATCTATTGCCTTCATCCCATTTATTTATCGGACAAGAGTTGTATAATTGTATAAATTCTTAGAAACTGCTCATGTACTTGTGTCACCGTGTTCTGGGGATGTGTTGAGTCTTGTTTTATTGAATTAAATAGATTTCTTGTCGCGTTTAATTTACAAAAAATTATTTATTTGATTATGAAATGCAATAAAGGCAGCGATTTCGAAATTGTTAAACAGGAAGGTATTTCAACTGATTAAGGGGTTGGCTTTCCTGACAGTGGTGTCCGGCCCCATTACAACCCATAGGTTTTGGGTCGTGACACTACACACCGTATAAGTCTGAACAATATGTACCCAGCCACAACCATAACCCAAGATACAATCGCATGATATATCACATAACAAAAATACCCATTGAAACATTTCTGATCACAGTAGCTGCTCAAAACAACCACTTTCCGGTAATAAACCTCATATATAACGAAATCTCATTCTAAAACCTTATTACACTGTCTACAATGAAAGATCACGCAGAAACTCATAACCATTCATCAAATCAACAAGCCATAGAGCTCCCCCTCCTTCAACAAGAACTATAGCCAATTTCTAAGCCGACTTTCAATCTTATCCTTCTAAATATACCGCAGTCAAATCTGATAGCACCCATCTGAGATCTGACGGCTTCATCTTATAGAATACCAACTACTCTATTGACACGCAACACCAATACTACCCAGGGCCACAAACCATGTAATCCATGCACCAATAAGCAACAATCTAAATGTACTGAATAACGAAAAAAACTCAATAAAAAGAGCAGTACTGCAAGCTCAACGGGTACCACCAAAACGCAATGCTAAGAACCTATCACACACTGTAGAACCAAAACACACGAATCTAACACAAGGGATCATATCTTAACATAACTCCGCTCATGACCCCATCCAAATACTGATCCATATGTAATTACTCAGCCACCATGCTCAAAATCAATAACCACGTGCAAATTTGACATCAAGTACTCAAAGTGCATTACCATAACCATAGAGAAGCAGATAACAAAACGCCGCATAAAAACCAAAAGAACATAAACCATACACCATCAACCATGCAATACACAATTACTCATCTCGCCTAACTTTCGATATAAAGCACAAATAGAACCGCACCAAGTGTGCTTATAACCAACGAATCACAACTCCTCGTAGCATAGAAGGGTAACTCAGATCATTTTAGAACACAAATAAGCTCAACAACAACCGAATGGTACATCCCTCAACAATATCATTATGGAGCAAAACAATCCGACTCGGTGTAGAATACATATCCTAATTGGGCCTACCAATGGGCCCCCAAATCGACGTTGGTCACCCACAAATAGATAAATAACCATCTAAATGACCACAATGACTGAATCATAACACATACTATCATCTGGCTAGCTTTGGCGATGACTTCATAGACCACAACCATGAAACAATCCGCTCCTAAGAACTCCAGTCTCCAAATTCATAGAACACTTGAATCACCATATCTGATTCCAACTCCATCGCCAAAATTTCTAACACATCTCTCATACACGATCATCCCACAAGAAATACTTCTAAAACTCTTTTATGCCACATCGCAAAATTTGAATATCCGCAGTCGATCAACCAGAAGAGTATCGCAGTACCAGTGAAGTATCCATAGATCAAAACATATTTCCCCTTCTGAAATATATACTCTCATCAAGACATACCAAATAGTAATATAATTTAGCTAGTCATCTGAAATCGTCCACGCTGCCTACGAATTTATGTCCTTCCTTTCAAAATTGAACTGTGACCTTGCACATGCAAATATCAATCCCACACAACACAACGCATCTACCATGCCATCATGTGAAGAGTACTAGAATCACATAATCAACTTGGAGTCACAAGTAGAATACATATCCGATCAGTCAGAAACCTTACATTTGATCTCATCCCAGAGAAAATCCCAATACACAACATATTCCTCACACCGGTAGGAAATATCCATCTCAAAGCGTAGTAGAAATCATCGAGAACTCTTCGAATCCCATTCGCACATAACCAAGCTCTCAAAACCGAACCTCTCTAACTCAACCCAGCCACACAGGACACCATAACCCAAGAGCATTGCCACGAAACACCTGTAAGGACTAGCCATGTCATAAGTACCCAAAGAACAGATTATATCCATTATTGTGTTGATCTAACCTACTACCAAGATGTCCTAGTTCTCCAAGTCCCTCCCAAATTGCCTTCAATTTGATATTTCTTCCTGCTAGAACACCACGATCCTTAACCAAAATTTCACCACACCAGAGACCCTAGTATAAAACCACAACGCCCTAAGACCCATAAGCCGCTGACTTCCCTCTTAAGCACCCCCAAAGCACCACAACCGAGACACCCACTCTAAAGAGACCTTATGTGAACCTAAAATTGTTCCTTCACCTTCTTGAAACTGAAATGCATAATCCAGAATGATATAAAAATGCCACAAGTCTCGACACCATCCCATGCAAATATTAGGTCGTAGACATTTATCAATCCGAAATTCTCAATTGCTACATTTAATTCTTGAATCCATTAGAACAATTCTCGAAGTCATCCACTCTGCTCAAATCTCAATTTCACCGCCCCAAACGGTCCAAACGACCGGTGCCCCATTGGCACGATGACACCCAGAGTAGTAACTCCACCTTAACGCGACCAAGAAAATTCCTATTCCATGCACACTACATCCTTCACGACTAACCACTCAATCATTCCATAACTCACATATACCCATAGAGTGTAATACAACCCGTATCCAGAAGTTCCCTTGCTCGAGTCATCCTAGATCTCAACCTCTGTGGTCATAACTGATTCACCAGTATGCCTCAACGGAAACAAATACAATGCATAATCGTGCAATCTCGTCGATAACAGACTCCCCACTTGGCTAAAAGCCATAGATCAAAACACACAATAACTCACAATGCCCATGCTCTATTACTGCCATCGTACCGTGGTGAGATTCAACTAAGTCCTTCATGAGCTCCTGAATGCAAACCATCTTATACTTCAAATTATTTGCAAATCTCGCATTCACCCTTGTAATAGTCAAGCCAACTTCCAAAGCGATCGAAGCTCAAATTGCAATACATATAATTCGCTGGTAAAGGAGAAATTTCTATAAAACATCATAGGGATCACACAACCTCAGGACACCTCGCAAAAGATAACCCACCCGCTCTGCCTCAAACTGAAATCTCTCTATACCCTTCCAGAGTCATAGCTATTACGCAATAACTTAATCTTCTTGATTCTGAACTCATCAACAAAACATGAGAACCTGATGCACTCCACAACTAAACAACATGAGAGATCCCTCAACACGCCCATAACTCGAGGCCATACGCCAAATCAAGACCGAAATCAAACACCCAATAGTCCTTGCTACATCTCAAGTAAACGTTTATCGTCATTTCGAACAATCTTAACACATCTCGCAGTCACATCATACTCACCACATAGTCATCCAATCCCAAATTCCACTAATAGGGACACCAACATACATATAAGTCCCAAAAGCACGTGCTCACACCACCGGAATCTTCGTGCTCAAGCTACCGTCAAAACCTGATCTCAAGACCTCCAAACTGGACCATCATCAACATGCCAAAATCACATCTCGCACCTCAACCATAGAATCACAAACTGTCGTTGCACAGCTGATACCGAGCTCTTATGTGCGCATACGAATGCGTGGAAGGAATTCAAAGGGTTACACTTCAAGCTGAATCAATGCCGCACGATAATGGATGAAAGATGGGAAGTATATCCTAAATGTCCTGTAGATTCTCGAATATAGGTATGGACGTCATCATATCGATCCGCAAGACTCTACTAGACGCTTGGTCATTACTTGTAGAACCATGAACATAGAGCTCTGATACCAACTTGTCACGACTCCAAATCCATTAGTCGTGATGGCACCAATCCTAGCCCGCTAGGTAAGCCAACTAATAACCATCCAATTCCAATAATATTAACAAGACAATTAAATGAGAGAAATTTACTAAATCTTATACATCTCCCAGGGACTGGTACTACAAATCACGAGCTTCTCAGAACAGAGTTTACAAAGCTGAGATGAAATAAATACATAGTCTTTTTGAAAAGTACATAAACAGAGTTTTATAGATCTAAGGTTACCACGAACAAGAGGCAGCTACAACCGAAGCGCAAGTACATCATCCATCCAGCTCTCATCGAACACAGCAACATCAACATCCAAAATCTGCACGCAAGGTGCAGAAATATAGTACGAGTACAACCGACCCCATGTACTCAGTAAGTAACAAACCTAACCTTCGATTGAAAGTAATGATGAGCTAACACCAGGTCGGGTCCAATACCAATATTCCACAACATTTCCTAACAACATAATACAAGAAATAAAAGAGGTATCTCAGAAGTAAAATGCTCAGCTCGTTCATAATTCTAGAAAATAGGCATGCTTTTCAAGTATCTTAGTGAAAACTCAAATATTTTACCGAAAATGCCAAAATACGAGTAATTTTGAAAACTGTGATTTTTTCCCAAAAATCCTTTCAACAATAAGTAAGAGGTTTTATTTTCAGATAGCATGAGGAAAGTATAATATGTTTTTGCCTACATGTCAAGATACAGGTAAAATCATAAATGTCCCCAAAACTAGGTAGCAGAAAGAAATGCATTTCTATGCATGCATCTCAAGTACGCATGTCAAACAAATGCATCTCGGTGATGAGCTCATGTACTCACACTCTTATAGTACTCAATCTCATTGTCTCGCATCCTCTCTCACTATGCTCAATGCTCAACACACTTAATCACTCAGCGTTGTCCAATACCTGTTGCGGCGTGCAGCCCGATCGACATATATATAGTCGACTACGCTCACTGGGAGTGTGCAGACTCCGGAGAGGCTCCTTCATCCCAAGATCTATACGCTGCGCGCGTGCAGCTCGATCCCATAAAATCTAATCAACATATCGCTGCGGCGTGCAACCGATCCCATAAAATATAATCAATATAACATGATGCATCGTTCAGCCCTATCCCAAAATATCACTCTCACTCAGGCCCTAGGCCTCACGCAGTCATCAATCTCTACAGTCTCACTCACAGGCTCACAATGTCATGAAACTAGCCCGACAACAGTGATATGATGTATCACTAGATAATAACTAAGACTGAGTACGAAATATCAATGAAATCAGTGAGATGAAATTAAGAAACAACCACTTCCAAACAATATCGACATAATTCCTAAGCATGATATCTAGCATGATTGATAGCTTAACCACTTTATCATATGGTGGAAACACTGTTATCGAAAAGTAGGACCACTATACAGTGCCATTGAAGCGACAGAGTCCCAATTCATATGGTGCATGCCCACACACCCGTCACCTAGCATGTGCGTCACCTCAATACCAATCATATAACACATATTACGGGGTTTCATACCCTCAGCACTAAGTTTAGAAGAGTTACTTACTTCGAACAAGCATACCAATGCTAGGCAAGCAAAGCGATGCTCCAAAGATGCCATCACATGCGTAGCGACCTTTGAACGACTCAAAACTACTAAAAAGAAACCCAAATACATCAAATAAATCCCAAGGAAACAATTCCAAGTGATATAGATCGAATCCTTAATAAAACCCCAAAACCGGCAAAAAATCACACTCGGGCCCGCACCTCGAAATCCAACAAAACTCACAAAATACGAGAACCTGTTCAATTACAAGTACAACCATTGAAGTTTCACTCAAATCCGACTCCAATTCAATGTTCAAAACTCAAAAATTAATATTATGAAACTCTAGGCCAAAACCCCCAATTTTCTCTTTAAATTCTCAATCCAATTACCAAAAACGAAGTTAGATTCATTATTTATAACCATAACCGAGTAGAGAACACTTACCCTAATTCATATGGTGACATTTTCTTCAAAAATTGCCTCATTCCGAGCTTGGAAATTTTAAAATGAAGCCAAAATCGTGAACCCTTATATTTATCATTTTGCTGAGCACTTTCGCATCTGCGTCACATTAGCTGCTCCTGCGGTATCGCTTTTGAGACCAAATCACGCTGCTGCGGAGAAGCACTGGAGGCCTACCTTTGCACCTACGGTTAAATACCTGCATCTTCATACACGCATGTGCGCACCCAAACATCACTTTTGCGCTTCCAACCGCTTGTGCACTCAACTCACCGCATCTGCGCCTTTGCAGATGTGAAGCAATCTCCGCTTCTGCGGACTCCTGCTCCTAGCAGTATTTTCGTTCCTTCGACTCCTTTGTCTCTTTTGTGACCTTTGCACTTTCCCTAACCAGCCGCATGTGCGGTCACACCAAAACCAGCAAGAACCAGCAATATCAACATGAAGAAAATGATCTGAAATCAACCTGAAACACGCTCGAGCTCCTCGGGACCCCGTCCAAACATACCAACAAGTCCCATAATGTAACACGAACTTAATAAAGGCCTCAAAACACATATCACAACATCGAAACGACGAATGGCACCTCAAATCTTACTTAAATGAACTTTAAACTTTCAATTCCATAACTAGTGCTGAAACATAGCAAATCAACCCGAAATGAACCTAAAATTTTGCACACAAGTCTCAAATGACATAACGAAGCTATTCCAATTACCGGAACCACAATCTGAATCCGATATCCTTAAAGTCAACTTCCAGTCAAACTTATGAACTTTCCAAACTTTCAAATTTCTAGTTTTCACCAATTTGTGCCGAAACCTTCTAGAAATATCCAAATGAAAATCCGGGCATACGCCCGAGTACAAAATCACCATACGGACCAATTCATTCTTCCAAACCAATTCTGAATAACCTAAAAACCAAAACTGACAATTCACATAAGTCATAATACATCATATAGAGCTACTAATGCCCATAAACTATCGAGCAAAGTACAAATACACAAAACGACCGGTCAGGCCGTTACATTATTCATCTAAAAATTAAAAATAAAGAAACATAAAATAAGAAAATACTATCGAAAATTTTGTTTTTTTGACCACAATGATTTTTGTGTGAGTTGTTGAAGATTTTATGTTTTTTGTGTAAGAAATTAAAATGATATCAATTTGGTGGAAAAAAGTCATAGTTATATGATCATTTGTTAAATTTACCCTAGTGAATGCATGAATAATATTTCGGAATACTGGAATAAAAAGAACGAAAGAAAAAGGCAGAACCATCAGATGACCATTAAACTTGTTCTCACTTTTTACTTTAACACTCTATTTTAAGTCCGTTTCATTTGAGCACTTCAACTAGCCCTCTACTGGATCATACACAATATGTTGACATGGCAAAGTAAGTGTTTCTCACATTTTTCAAGCGCGTGAAATCATCCGAAAAAATAAACTCCGCTCGAAAAATGTATAGCTTCTACAGAAAAATATATAGCTTATGCTGAACCAGTCATCTTCTTAGCCAAAATTTTATTTGTCTCACCATTACTACCATGTCCTCCTTTAGATCTAGACACTCCACCATCACATTTTATTTGGCCGCCACTTTCTTATGTTAGTAGCAATGATAGCTACCGACATTATTTCTTTGTATCACCTCTCTTCCGATCTCCAATAAAATCCCCATGTTGCTCCTCCAGTTCCTGACCACCTTCTTCATAGTTTCAAGCCATACTCGCCACCATTAACCATCTCACGCGCCTCGAGTCTCCTGCTCCTCCAGCTGCTGCTGCCAAGAAATCTACACTATCATCCCTTCTGACCTCCTCCTTTACACCCACCTATCACCTATTGCTTCTTCTTGTAAAGACCATCTTGATTTGCTTCATCATTACACGAATTATACACCCTTTAGTCTTTGCCCCTCAGATTCTTCACCAGAAATAACAAGTTTGACGACCCTTATGCATTAGTGTCTTCTTCTCCCTGTTTTTTCTTTTTCTTTTTGTCTATATCTTATAGATCTAAAAACATAAGGTGAAACTCCATCATTTTTTAATCCGATCCGAATTTTATTTCTAGCGACTTTGTGGTTTGTCCAGAGTTTTGTTTTTTGGAAAACTTCATACTTTTGTCCGTTCATTGTTATGATTGAGTTTTTTTATTCTTTGATATCCGAATTTGTTGATTTGTTTTCCAATGATATTCTTTCCATGTTGTTCTGTTTGTTTGTTGCTGAAATTTGGAAGAAATGCTGGCTGGAAAATAATTGTTCCGGTGAGGAGGGGTCATTGGGGAAGATGACGACGGGTGGGGTTAAGTTAAATCCACGTGTCTTTATCTTATTCGTCACTCCGGCGTGCGATTACACACACCTTTTTGTGTTTGACGGCATAAGAATTTTGTGTCTAAATGACACAGTAAAGACCTTGTTAAGGTGTTCAAATGAAATAGACTTAAGATAAAGTGTTAAAGTGAAAAGTGAGGACAAGTTTAATGGCCTGCCGATGTATTCTGCCAAAGAAAAAGGAACTTGATGTTAATTTGGCAACAACATTAAGGAGATTCAGCTCTACGGTGGCGGAAATAAAAATACTTTGGCAACAATCGGGTGAACTTGTTCAGCTTTTGGGCTCAAGTTAATCTTGCAGGTAGATTATCAGTTGAATGGAAATAAAAACCAGTATGGCAGCAATGGATGACAAAAACCAAAACATTTTTCAGGTATGAGCTAAAAGGAAAGTATCGAAAATTAATTATAAACTTAAAAGAAGAATTAGGGAGAAAATTCACCTTTGGATGCCCTAAATTTATTTAATGTAGTGTGAAATGAGGTTGTTTACCCTAAAATTCGAGTAACAATTAAGCTTGTATTGTGGTTTTAAAGATACGTGATCTAATTCAATACCAATTGATAAATGACGAATTAAGTAAAAAAAATTAGACAGTAAAATAAATCAAACCAGTGTTTTGCAGTGCTTTCGACCTCGATTTGGGATGGGTCTCGAGATCAAGTAGTAAGAACAATAAGGAACAGTAATGAACAACAATGGATAGCAAGTAAAGGTAGAGAACATGTATATTTCGTATCAGTGAATGTATGATGTCTTACAAATGAATGGGGTCCTTCTTTATATAATAGAGGAATCCAAAATAAGGTACAACTCTAGTAACGGAAATCAATTCCATGATTGATGTCAATAACCGCTTGGTTCAATTTCTTTCGAGATTTTCGCCAAAATATTTGGTCGGTTGCTAATATCTCGCTATTCCGTTACTCGACGTCGATCATGCTCGGTATCGATTCTCAACGAGCGCTTCGATCTTCACGCTTCATAATTTGTCATCTAGCTCGAGCCAGATCCATTATGAGCTTATCCTCGAGGCAGCTCCTCGAGCCACGAAATCGAACATACCCAGTTTCGACTGTATACAAATAGTCCCCGTGTTTCTTATAGTAAAATGATATGAAACGATTTGAGCCTCGATTCCTGGATACCTCGATCATGATGTCGTCCTCATGATGTAAGCGATGGATGTGACTGATTTGTCCTGTCGGTTCGGTTCCCTAAATCATCAATGCATGTCAGTTGGTGGTTGGCCACTAGTGCTACCGAACTATCGCCATGAGCCTATAAATACCGTCTCCTTTATTGAATCAGACTTTGATTTTACTTTGTTTAAGTCTCCAAATCTTCTAACCCTTCTCATCTTCTCTTTATCTCCGCCTGCTAAGTCACCGTTATTATCACCGGAACCACATATCTTCCTTTGACCTTCTTCACTTACATCAATGGATAAAACCTCAAAGACTGTACCGCAAAAGGAAAAAGCTTCCTCCTCTTCTTCCCGACCGCCCGACGATAAAACAACGGTGGAACCGGCTCCTGATGAGTATATTTCATGCCCGTGTACTCTAAAATCCGACTTCAAGGTCGATAACCCCTTATCGATACCAGGCCGATGTGAGCACGTGTCGATGTACATGTGCTCGATAACGGAGAGCCATATCAAGGCCATGATGAGGGACTGCAACTGAGGTCCCGAGGTCGTGGTGCAAATCCCTGCTCCCGAGGAGAGCATTACTACATATGTGGAGGGGTTCTTAAGTGTTTACACTTACCCCTTTACATTGGGCCCCGTCGACCCGGTAATCCTTGATTTCTGCAAATGATATCAGGTCACCCTCGACCAAATCCACCCCTCTCTATGGCGCATAGTGATCATGTTGCGCTTCTTCTCTAGCAAGGCCTAGGGGTTGGAGTTTACTTCGAACCACCTTATGCGGTTGTACCGGCCTCGAATTTATCGAGGACTGATCAGGCTTCAACGCAAGGCAATGAAATCATTGTTCTCGAGCATCGACGAGGATAAAGATCGAGGTTGGATGAGCCGATTTATACGGGTGAGGACCCGAGACATAATACCGGAGGAGAAGATGTCGTTCCCTGAGGAATGGAACACCAATCAAAAATTATTCTCAATATCTGATTCGACTACGTTTAACATTCTCATCTTATTTTGCAGCTGTCCTTTGGATGCCCCAAGCGATCCACGGTCTTGAATACTAGTTTGGAAGTTAGGCTCGACTTCCTCCCATGCCAAATGTGTATGGCGTGACCTTGCAAAAGGGCCGATGGGAGGTGAGAATCACGGTAAGGATCCCTTTTCTCATGTTCAAAAACATCTGTAGTACTTTATTTATCACTAACTTTATTTTATGCAGGCCTGACCAAGGATGTCGTTCTGAGGCCCTCGAGTGGAGAAGGAGAAGCCAAGTCCCCGGTTCAGAAATCGGAAAAGGACAAAAAGAGGAAAAGTGCCTCGCGGTCCGATGACCCCAAGCCAAAGCCTCGAAGGGTGAGGAGGAAAACGGTCGCTCTCTCGGTGGACTCGGTCCAAAAAATGAGAGATGAGGACAAGGAAGAAGAGGAAGATGCCTTGGCGCTGACGATCTGACCCAAGAATGTCGTCAAAGTTTGCGAACCTTCCGAGCTGATGGTGGGTGCTGCAACTAAGCCTCGTGTCAAGAAGGCTTCAAAGAAATATTCGTGTGTGGATACCGAGTCTACAAAGGTCGAGATCATTTCTCGACCAACTGCAACTACACTGGATGGGGCCGCTTCTAAGACATAGAAGATCGATTAGAGTGCCCCGAGCGACTTGCTCAAGGCCATGACAACAGGAAAACGGCCTTCGCTGTCGGCCTTTTTCAAGGAGGAAATAAGGGAGGACCGGGAATTGAAGACTCCCGATATTGGCGGAGGCTCTAGCGCTGGTGATCTTTTCGGGATTGCTTTACTAGGGTCGATGATGCCTCCGACATCAGCGATGCTTCGATCCTTATGGAGGAGGCCCAACGTCTCTTTTCTTGGGTAAGTATCAGTTACTGTTGGTCATTTTTCTTCTCTTTTTTCTCTGCAAATCTAACTTGTATTCTTTTTCTTGTATAGGACTCTACTAAGTTTCGATTTGACCTTAGCCAGTGTGAGACCGAACTCCAGAAGGTCTCGGAGGAGAGGAACGCTCTGAAACTATTTTGTGGCCAAAAGGACAAGGTCATATAGGACCTTCAAGTGGATCTTGCCAAGGCTCGTGAAAAGGAGGCCGAACTAGACAAACAGGTAACTACCCTTTTGATAAAGTATGGAATCAACTCAATTTTGGAGGGTAATACTTCACTATCTCGGCTGCAGCAGAAGGTAGAAAGGATCGAGCTTCTCCGAGGAGAGGTCGACCAGGTCAAGGGCGATTACGGCCGTTGGAAAGAGATAATGGACCGCCTGGCTGCGGAAAAGAAGACTACCTCAGCAAAATTGTCATCAACCAAGGCACAAATTCGAGGCATTACAGAGAAAAGCTCGGCCCAGGCTATGAGGATCGAGGAAATTGAAGCCAGGCTTGCTGACGCCGAGGCAGAGATCGAGAAGACCAAGGTCATGGCAAATAAGTCCATCGCCATGTATCGAGCCGATGTTGAGGCTGCTCAAATGCTGCTAAGGGAGGATTCCGATCGGGAGCATTGGAGCAATGACCTGGCAAAGTGTCAATCCCGGAGGGAAACCCTCGAGGAAATCCACGCTTGAGGTTTTGACCTCTCCGAGAAAATAGCCCAGGCCAAGGTGCTCGAAGCTGAAGCTAGACATCTTGCCTCAACCGATGACGAAGATGATGATGAATAAGGCAGTCGAGACGGATCCGATGACGGGCCTGAAGAAGAAGTTGCTCTCGGAGAAGCTGCTCAAGAAGAAATCATTCCCGTGGAAGCTGCCCACGACGGAGAGGTCGGCCTCCACCGTAGTTAGGACTTAGCTTCTTTTTTCTCCTTTTCTTTTTGTAAGACCTTGACCGGTCTCTTGTAAATATCCTTCAATGTATAAAAGAAAACTTATTTTCGAATGCCTTCATATTTTTCATGTTCAAGTATGTTTTATGTCTTTGCCTTGTGAAAATTTCCATTGCTATAACTTTATTAATTGAGTGAACCTTGGTTCGAACTCAGAGTAGAACAAACCCTTAGGGTTTTAGTTAAGCGAGGGTAAGTCCCCGAGCTCGGTAATATGTTTGAGATTTTATCTCGGATGGCTCGATCAAAGCCATAAATGCATTATTTTTATAATTAAGTTCGAGTGAATTTTGAACTTAGAATAAAACAAACCCTTAGGTTTTTTCTCATAGTAAAGGGTAAGTCTCGAACTTACAGTAACATATCCCTTAAGGTTTTATGAAGAGTCCTCGAGCTATATTCTTGTCGACTTTATTCGAGCTCGGAATAGTGGAACCTTTAGGTCCAAAGTGAGTGAGAACAATGTCTCGAACTCTAAATGTATTGGCCCTTAGGTTCTTTAGGCTGGACCGATATGGCCTCTAAAAATGGCTATTATTTCCCCTTTTCGCCTTAAAGACTTAGTAAAAATTTCTTTATGCCTTAGCATTTATTTTTTACCCATTGGGTTTTTTGAGGGTCCGATGTCGATTGAAACCCCTTTGCTTTTTGTGCCTTAGCATGTTTGGGTTAGGATTGTTTGGTACCTCTTAAGGTTTTTCAAAGGCTGATATTATCGAAGCCTTTTGATTTTTAGAGGGCTGATTTTATCGAAGCTCTTAATTGTTTGCCAAGGGTAGCCTTTTAACCGATTTTTCAAAGAATTTGAAGGCCTATTGTTTATTGTGGAATTCAGATGTCTCCGAGACGCGTTATTTTGGTCGTAGCCTTTGGGTATTCCTCTTGGACTCATTTCCTGATAACATCTCGAACTTGTTCTAAATGTTAGTCCCCGAGAATGGTGGCCTTGGACTATATATCGAGAGATGCCTCTTTGAGTTCTTGTGACTTTGAGTTTAGATAACTCGAGTATGCAGTCCCCGAGTGTTCGAAGTATGTTTTCATTTGGCTATTGAGCCATTTTTCACAAAATCATAAGTATGAGATTTGGATAGTAGAGAATTTGCTTTAAGATATTAGATGTTTGATAAAGAAAGAATGCTTCTTTGAATAATTTATACATGTGTACATATTTTTCCATTGGGACTCGACTAATCTATATGTACACGGTTCATTAGACCATTTGGCATATTACAAAGTTTTCCCTATCGAGGACCTTTGACACGAAATACTTTTCTCAAACACATAACATCCGAGGGTGATGCCTGATCGGTGCCAAACCTACACCACTATAGAGTAGCGAGGATGGTCAATGCAGTTTTACCCAACAAGGTCGGGATCGATTTTCACATGGAGTTAATTGATTTGGAATTAGGTATCTAACTTAATCTAGATGCGCGTGTTGTTATACTTTTAATTCTATACTATTGTTTGCAAGGATTAAATCTAAGTACAATATTTTTATATTGGTTTTCAAATGTTTAAAAGGCACTAGGGTAATGACTTCCGCCTAGGTGGATATCTAATGGGTATCAAGAATCTAGGGCGAGTTTGATCAATTTGGGGTCGTAATATAGTTATCACACCAAAGTACTCACTCTATACCTCTCGGTAGTTTGAGTGATTTTTCCCAGTTTGGCTTTCTCAAGTCCAAATGGGTATTCATGCAATCCAAGTGATGTTAGCTCAAGTAGGATATTACTATATCTAGGTTTAACCCTTTAATTAGGGCTATCAATTTCTTGAGTTTACCCCCATTCCTTGTTAGACTAATATTCCTAGACTTAGTCCCTCTTTCTCAAGAAGAGCCTAAGTCATAAAGGCATGAATCAGTGTTTGCATTCACTAATTCTACAATTCTAGCATGAATTAGGCTAAATATCACTAACCCATAAACAATCAAGCCCTATAATTCAAGACCCATTAAATACCCACACTAGGGTTGGGTCACAACCCTAGCTATGGGGTCTAGCTACTCATAATAATAGCAGAAATCAAAGATAAAGAGGAGATATAATCCATAATATTAAAGTAAAAGATGAAAATCTAAAGTTTGAAGTTAAATCTTGTACAAAATTGCCCAAAACGGGAAAAACAGTCGTCTCACGTGCTCAGCAAAAACTAAACTAAACCTAAAATTGACAAAAAGGCTTATTTATACTAAGTTGAAATTTCCGGAAACAAATACCCCGACAGAGGTTTCGCGGCCGCACTCTTGCTTTTGCGGTCGCGTAATTTTTATCGCGGTCCGTGCTTCTTCACATCTTGGACTGAGTTGAGCCTTGTTTCGCGGTCCGCATAATTTTCACGGCGTCCGCGTGAGAGTCTTCTGTGACCGCGTAATTTTGACGCGGACCGCCCTTATCATTTATGCTTGAATTATGCACTCTCTGATCCTTATCATTAACGGTCCGCAGAGTTTCAATCACGACTGCTAATTCTGACGCGGTCTGCGTCCATTTCTTTGCCCAAAAACCATATCTGTGAATCTGCATTTCGTAGTCCACGAATTAATGGCCGCGTACGCGGTGATACTTACGTGGCCGCACTTTTTTGTCGCGGTCCGCGTTCCACAGCTCTTGGTCTTTGTTCAAGTTTGACTCCTTTATCAGTTTATTATGGCTTATTTGGCTCATTTTGAACAAACCTTGCAAGCAAGAATATTAAGTTAGTTTCCGGGAATACCTTCGCGCATTTTTGGCCCAAAACATAAGTAAAAGAGAGAAAATAATAGGCTAAACTTCCTATTTATCAACTCCCCCAAACTTAAGGTTTTGCTTGTTCTTAAGCAAAATTTAATTTCCACCTCCACAAGTAAAAGAAAAGGATATTTCAGTTGTCCTAAGGTGACTTCATCAAGCATCAATTGGGACTAACAATTAACTTCAACACAAATGAATTATCAACAACATCATGTTACGACCTTTTGAGTTCCATAGTTCTAATGTGACACTAGATTATCAAGAGTTGACTCAATTCATCAAGGAAGCTTGCTCTCTCACGTAGGTCATTGTGGATCCCAAACTCCTACTCCTCTACTCTCTATGAGCAAATCTCACTTTTTAGAATGTAATACTCAAAACAAAGATTGTGAAGAAGTGCGTTCATCACTCTCAAAAGAATGCCACAAGTCCAGCTCTAAGTACCATAAGCTTTCCCCTTATGTAAATCACCACTAATGTAAGCTCACTCAACTTGAAATCATATAGGGATTTAGCGGTGATGTAATGAAGGTTTTTGGATCAAGGTAGGACATAACGAACTATGATGGTTTCATCTTTCCTTAAGCACTCCATTTTTATCATTTCGGCTCATACTTTCTTGACTCTTTGAGTCATTTTTCTTCTTTCTTAGGGGAATTAGAGAGACATACCGTCACTCTTTCTTAATCGTGAAAATCATTTTTCTCCTTTTCTCATCATTCCATTCCTTTCATCATTACGTTCTTTGAATCCCTTCAACCTTCTCTTTCGTTTTGACATATTTCTTTTTGGCTTTTAATCCTTTTTTTTTCCTTTCCTTTTCATCAGTTCTTTTTTTCTTCTTTGAACCTTTTATCACATTCAAAATTTTCATCTCTCCCCCAAACTTATGCTCTTGCCAATTTGTTCATCATGAATTCTAAGGAAAGATTGGGTACCAAGAGAGGGTCATTATAAAATGGATAAAGGCTTGTAAAGTGGATATTGAATGAAAAAACACTTAGGCTCAAAGGGGTTTACTAGGGATATCATATTGGTAGGCTACGAAATCTTTCAAAGTTCAATGGGACCAAGGAGAGCCTACAATAACTACTCAAGTCGAGCTACACTTAGAATTTCGTCTAGACAAACATTCAGGGCAAGTTTTAAAATTATTGGCACGGGACTTGCAATTCAATACCTCACCTCTGAAGCTATTAAATCGTCAAAGAGAATATAGTCGAGGGCCCACAACAACCCTAGCTAAGATTGAAAATAAAAAATGGCTCAAAGAGAACACTCGATGATTGTTTTAGTCAACTCAAGAGTCTAAAGGTCACAACTAGAGCTATTCTTCGTAATTCAACTTGTCTCAAACCATGAGGTCGAAGGTAAATGTGTTAGTACCAAGTGAAGCCTACTTGAGACACTTTAATTCATTACTACTATATATCAAAGCAAACAGAAAACAGACTCAATCCCTTAAGAAGTTTGTCACGCCATCCATCATTGGGAAGAGCCACCCGGTTCACACAACATCCACCTTTGGAAAGAACCGTAGCATTAAGAAAATCAAAGGCTTATTGATCACGCAAAATGTAAAAAGAAGCTTAAAAAACCTCAACAAGAAGCTACTAAAGGAAAAGAAGCTAAGCTATTAAGGAAAAATACTAAAGAATTTATGAACTAAACTACGGTAAGTAAATGAATATGTACAATAATGGAGTGAAACGAATATATAGAAAATGGAAATGAATATATACATCGAATGGTAAAGTTATATACGTACCAAAAGTGAAAAAATAACGAAAGTGAAAATAAAGATAAATAAAAATAAATAGAAATAGTATCATAGTTATTACATGCCAATGTCATCAGATCAAAATAGACCACCCCCAAACAAAAGATAGCATTGTCCTCAATGCTAATATCAAAATAAAATCAGGGAAGGGTTAGAGAGTAAATAAAACTCCCTATGTAGTCTCTGTCTGCATGGGATCAGTCACATGAGTGGGGACCTTGGACTGCATATGCTCATCAGCTCCCTCCGAGTCCTCCAATTGGATCTCCAAATCCTCTGAATAGGGAACCACAAACCCTCTCACTGGCTCTCTGTCTGCCTCCTGCTCTGATGCCTATGCTGCCTGTGCTATTGGGGCGGTCTCCTCCATTAGAAAGTCCAGTGGGATATATTCAGCAGAAGTGAACTTCTCTACCTCCTTCTTCAGCTGCTCCACTGAGTCCTTTGAGGCTTGAGTCTTACTCATTTTCTTGACCTGCTTGCCTAGATCCTTTATCACCTTGCCATGAGCATCCAAAGTCTCAAGGATTTTCTTTTGGTTGTCTAGGAGCTTCTTTTGGTTGTCCAGAAACTCCTTCAATGAATCCTCCACTGATGGAGGTACCTGAAGTTGTGCTGGGGCTGACTGTGTTGCGACTGCACTGGATAAGATAGACAACTTTGATGTAGCTGTCTGTATCAGTTGTTGATGCTGGATAATGTCTGAGTAACCCGCAGTGCAGTCTGACGGTAGGTGGAAGATGATGGCACAAATAATGGGGCGGTGAAGGATGGCCCGGATAAAAGAGGAGGCATGGCAGCCGAAGAACCCTCTACTATGGAAGGCTCTGACCTTGTGGCCTCTACCCTTGGCTCTTCAGACTGGACAATGGAGGTAGTGGATTTTCCTTTTTCCATCGGGTTGTCTGCTCCTTGAAGGTTGTACTACGAGAAGGGATTATTTGGCCTCTACCCTTGGCTCTTGTACCATAGTGCCTCCCCTCTACTCCTTGGTCCTCGACATAAATAGTGATGAAGTTGGGTAGGGGTAGGACCTTTCTTCTTTGTCGGTTGCTTTGGAGATGTTTTGGACATGAGTTTCCCCACATTGATTGGGTACCGCGCCATGATTGAAGCTATTAGGATTGCCCGGGATAGTGGGATAACAATATCATGCTGGGAGGCGTCAAGTCGGCTGCAGACAAATGTGCACCGCCCTTTGGCTTCAAAGCTGAGGGTGTCTCTGGCAATTCGGACTCCAGCTGTGAGTTGGGCCTATTTTGTCCCTAGGATGGCTATTACCTCCGCTAGCCAAGGACGAGTTGCTTCATCTAGGGCCACCTTTTCCAAATACTGTACTGCTTCAACATCTTCAAACCTGGCATATCTATTCAATGTGTTACCATCAAACCGGATCTTCCGGTTTCGTACCTTAGTCACAGTGGTGCCCTTTCTGATGTGGGAAACATTAGTGTAGAACACCTTGACTAGGTACTCATTTGCGTTTGGCACTTTGTTCGGTGAAGTATTTCCAACCCTTTCTTTCGTCAAACTGTTTCTTGACATTTGGATTGTGAGGCAGAAGATCTCTTTATATGAATTTTCGCTCAAGGTTGAGCAACCTTTGTGGCCACCATTCTCGAAATTTTAGGTAGGCCTTCTCACTCACGAACCTGTCAGCCCCCACCTCGGGCTTCCTTGACCTGGCCAACCCCCCCACATAGGTATCACCTCCTCTCCCGTCATCCGGGACCTCTTCTTCATCATCTACATTAATGGGAGCAGTTGTTGAGGCCGAAGTTGCAGAAGGTGGGGAAGAGTGTTCTAATGCCTCATTACCTCCTTCTGAGAAGAGGAGGTAGGTTGATTGACGAGCGGAAAGGTTGTGATTGAGCCTCTGGTTGTTGTGCATATTCCCCCTCTGAAACCTCCCGGGATGGAACATATTCACTCGTGTCTGAGGATTCAGCAGGAGGTTTAATGAGGGTTTGCTTTTTGTTTATGATCCTTTGAGCTGCTAAGGACAGAGCCTGCTTCCCTTTGCCCCGGCCTCGGGAGGACTCTCCCCTCCCTTTTGCTTTTTCAGGTCCACCACGAGATCGCAATATTTTCTGCAACACACAAGTAGTGAAATACAATTAGAATTGAGGTTGAATCATGCCTTAAAGAAGTGCAGATGAAATGAACAACAGAGATTCTCAGAACAGGGCACCGCAAACCGCGAAAAAGGAAAAGCGGCTGCGGGAGGCCCATCACGGACCGCATTAAAATAAACGCGGCCACGAAGAGATTAGGTTCAAAATAACTCTCTGATCTTGGTCGAACGCGAACTGCAAAATAATGAACACGACCGCGAAGGACCAATCGCGAACTGCGTAAAAGTGAACGCGGCCGCGAAAGCTATTATCATATTCCCTAAATTTTAAGAGCGCGGTCCACGAAAACATGAACGTGGCCGCGAAGAACCAACTACAGACCGCGTAAAAGTCACCGCGTCCGCGAACTATCATCAATACTCAGTTAGTTAAAAGCTAGGGTATCACGGCCCGCAAAAAACCTAACGCGGCCGCATACCCTATCCCGGACTGTGGAAAAAAGACCGCGGCCGCGAAATTCACATGCGACTGATACTGATGAACACATTAACCTAGGGTTTTCACAAAATGTGCAAAAATCCGTTCAATTAGCATTCAAAGTTACTAACCCTATCCCCCATCTGGAATGTAAACATTACCCACATGTATTTAAGCATTAATTTGATATTATAGTATGTATTTAAACCTAAGTAAAAAAGAAAAATTAAAACAAAAAGAAAAGATAAGAAAAAGATAAAATCAATTCAAGGACTTGAACATACAAGTTGTGAAATTTTAGAAAGAAATGAGCTCTTGATTAGAATGAGATGAGATTGAGAGCTAGAGAAGATGAATAGTACTTTTGTGCAGTGAAACTTTAGGGTTCGAAAAGTGTAAATGGTTTAAGGACCCCCTATTTATACTTACCAGATGTGGAACCACCGCCTTACCTGAGCGCGACCGCGAAATTCTATCGCGGTCCGCGCTTGTTACGTTACTTTATAAAGAGCCACTTCAAGCATCTGAGCGCGATCCGCGAAATAATGGCCGCGGCAGCGGAATCCACCGCGGTCCGCAAAAATACGTACGCGGTCGCGAACTCTAAGGGATATTTGGCAGTCCAACTTCAGAGAGTTGGTATTTTGCTCTTTTCAATTACGCGTTCGCGGATATAAAGGTGCGGCTGCAAAATGCTCACACGAACCACGAAAATTTGGGCGCGGTCCGAGAACTTCCCACACTTGGCCAAATTTTTCCCTGTCAAAATCCTGCATTGCACAACCAATTCCTACACAAACTTCACAACTAGTTAGTCCAAAACAATGCCTAATCTAAGAAGAAAATCAAAATAAAGAAAAACACATGGGTTACTGTCACGACCAAATTTCTGAGTCGTGATGGCGCCTGTCGTGAAACCAGGCCAGCCACCTATTGTAACAAATCCTGAACCATTTAGTAAGTAAATTACCATTTTTCAATTGCCTGAAATTAAATATACTAAAGATGTGTATTTATAAGAAGTTTACGAAACCAAACGCCCAAAATCTACAGCTCCCGGATCCGGTGTCACACAGTAATGAGCTGCTTATACGTAATACAATCCGAAAATAAATGACTAACATAGTCTGAAAGTAAGTACGACAGGTAGAAGAGAAAGAGATGACGAGATCACGGTCGCCAGCTGCTACCTCGTCAACTCTAATGAAACTGCTGCTACTGACTGTCCAGAGCTAAATCTCGGTGTACCTGGATCTGCACACAAGGTGCAGGGGGTAACGTGAGTACACCAACTCAGTAGTAACGAAACCAAACTACGGGCTGAGAGGTAGTGACGGATTAAACCTCTTATAATTTTGAACAACAATATATAACTTGGACATGACAGTAATATATCAGAAAATAAACAAGATGCATCACTTTATGTCTGTAGCCTGCATGCCCGCATGAATTCTTACAAAATCAAGAATAATGTGTAATCAGTAATCAAACTCTCATAAGGTGGTCCACTCAGTACTAGAATCTGGCCTTCCGGCCAAGGGAAAATCCATCCCGGAATATATATACAAACACAGTGACATAGTCACTCAGTACTGAGGAAAAAGGTCAATCCATCCCCACGGAGAAGATCCATCTCCGGAATGTAAATCCCATGATGAAGATCCATCTCCGGAACATAAAACACCACGGAGAAGATCCATCTCTGGAACATAACATTCAGACAAGATCCATGTCCAGGGAAGATCCATCCCTAAATATCTGTGCGCTCACTGGGGGTGTAAAGACTCCGGAGGGGCTCCTATAAGCACAAGCGCTATATCAAGCCAATGAAGGCATGATTCAATGATTGCTGCGGTGTGCAGTCCAATCTCATAACTGTCTCAATACCAGGCTCTCGGCCTCACTCAGTCAATACCTTTTCAGTCTCACTTATATGGCTCACAGATGTATAAATCAACCCAAATAATGATAAATATGAATGTAATTAACAATTTATGAGATTGAGGCATGAACATATACTATAACAGGACTGAGTACATGGAAACAATAATCATAAACAGAGACAGCAATAATCGACCGTTCCGGTCTGAATATATCGGCGTAAAGCCTTAACATTTATACTTAGCATGATTCTATTGTGTTCAAGGTAAACGCAACCTTCGCAGTTCCAATATCAGTGTGGAACAACCATTAGACATTGCCATGGGATGAGCCAGGCTACAAATATCCGGTGTATGCTCGCATGCCAGTCACTTGGCAAGTGCGTCACCTTAATTAACAGAAATCCTCAGGTAACTTGGGGTTTCGAACCCTCAGTTCCAAGTTTGGGAGCGTTACTTACCTCAAAACCGGCTATAACACTACTCCGCAGGTGCCCTTGCCTCAAAATTCGACCTCCGAGCGCTCCAAATCTACCAACAATCAAGTGTATATCATTATTATATGCTAATGGGTGAATCCCAATCAAATTCTATCAAATATACTCAAAAATTCCGAAATTGGCCAAACCCGACCCCCAGGCCCACGTCTCGGAATTCAGAAAAATTTACAAAACTGAAATCCTTGACTTTACCTGAGTCTACCCATATCAAATTTACAAAAATCCAACCACAATTACCGCTTCAAATCACAAAAAGGATCTCCCAACTTTTCTTCCCATTTTTCTCAATTTCTACTTTGATTCCACAAATTACATGGAGATAATCAATACTAATTCGTGAAATTTGACCAAAAACGATCAAGGAATACTTACCACAAGACTCCCACTGAAAATCTCTCCAAAAGCTCCCTTCTCCCGAGCTCTCTAATGGAGTTTTCAAGAATGGCTAAAAAACCCTCGTTTAGAAACTTAACTTAAACTTTCTGCCCAGGTTTTCCGCACCTCCGGTAGTTTCTTCGCACCTGCGCTCAGGGGGACCGTACCTGTGGAAAATCTCAAGTCCTCAACTTCCGCACCTGCGATCGACCTCCCGCACCTGCGGTCTCGCAGGTGCGGCAATTACCTCGCACCTGCGGCCTCGCAGGTGCGAAAATTTCCACGCTCATGCGGACCACTCCCCACTCAACCAAATCTCGCACCTGCGAAGCCCAGTCCGCTCCTGCGGAACCTCACCTGCGGCTCCCTATCCGCAGGTGCGAAAACACCAGCACCAACAGCTGAAGCTGCATTTTACCAAGTCCAAAATCCCCGCTCACCATCCGAAATCAATCCCGAGCCCCTCGGGACCCCGACCAAATATACCAACCCATCCTAAATGATCATTTGAACTTAGTCGGGCCTTCGGAACACCAAAAACAACATCAAAACTCCAAAAACTCATCGAATTCAAGCCTATGAACATTGAAATTTCTAAATTCCACCAACGATGCCGACACTACCCAAAACAACTCTGATTGACCTGAAAATTTGCAGACACATCCAAAATGACATTACGAACCTGTTACAACTGTCGAAATTCCATTCCGACCCCGATAGCCTATTTTCCACTGCCGACCGGAAATCGCCAAAACTAACTTTCGCCAATTCAAGCCTAATTCTACACCGGACATCACAAAAACATTCCGGACACGCTCCTAAGTCCCAAATCACCTAACGAAGCTATCCGAGCTATCAAATCTGCATTCTGAGGTCATTTACCAATAAGTCAACTCCGGGTTGACTTTTCCAACTCTAAGGCTACTTTTAGAGACTAAGTGACTCAACTCCTTCTATAACCACCCCAAACCCAAGCTAACCAATTCTAACTCATCATGAACAGTCTAACCAATCTACAATAGGCAGAAACAGAGAAAATAGTGCATGTTCTACATAACGACCGGCCGGGTCATTACATTCTCCCCCTCTTAAACAAACGCTCGTCCACGAACGGGTCTAGAAACATACCTGAAGTCTCAAACAAGTGAGGATATCTGCTCCGCATCTCCCGCTCGGTCTCCCAAGTGGCCTCCTCTACTGAATGACCTCTCCACTGCACCTTCACTGAAACTGTCTCCTTTGATCTCAACTTTTTGACCTCGCGAGCCAAAATAGCCACTGGCTCCACCTCATAAGACATATCATCCTCGAGTTGAACTGTGCTGAAGTCCAAAACATGATACGGGTCACCAACATACTTCCGAAGCATCGACACATGGAATACCGGATGAATGCTAGACAAGCTGGGTGGCAAGGCAAGTCTATAAGCCAGCTCTCCAACCTTCTAAAGTACCTCAAAAGGACTAATGAACTGAGGACTAAGCTTGCCCCTCTTCCCAAACCTCAAAACACCATTCATGGGTGACACCTTCAGTAGAACCTTATCACCCTCCATGAAAGACACATCTCGAACCTTCCGGTCCGCATAGATCTTCTGCCTAGACTGAGCCGTGTGAAGTCGCTTTTGGATTAACTTCACTCTCTCCAATGCATCCTGAACCAAGTCCGTGCCTAACAACTTAGCCTCACCGGGCTCAAACCAACCAAATGGAGATCTACACCTCCTACCATATAAAGTCTCATATGGCGCCATCTGAATACTAGACTGGTAGCTGTTATTATATGCAAACTCTTCTAGAGGCAGAAAATGCTCCCACGAGCCACCAAATTCAATCACACAGGCACGCAACATGTCCTCCAAGATCTGAATAGTCCGCTCTGACTGCCCGTCAGTCTGAGGGTGAAATGTTGTGCTCAACTCTACCTGCGTACCCATACCTCTCTGCATAGCCCTCCAGAACTGTGATGTGAACTGAGTACCCCTGTCCGAAATGATAGAAACTAGGACCCCATGCAATCGGACAATCTCCCTGATGTAAATACCAACTAGCCTCTCCGAAGTATAAGTAGTACTGACCAGAATGAAGTGCACCGACTTGGTCAGTCGATCCACGATGACCCAAATAGCATCAAATCCCTTTGAAGTCCGTGGAAGCCCAACTACAAAGTCCATGGTGATTCGCTCCCACTTCCACTCCGGAATAACCATCTCCTGAAGAAACCCACCTGGTCTCTGGTGCTCATACTTGACCTGCTGGCAGTTGACACATCGTGCTACATACTCAACAATATCCCTCTTCATACGCCTCCACCAATACTGCTACCTCAAATCCTGATACATCTTCGCGGCACCCGGATGAATGGAGTATCGCGAGCTATGGGCCTCTACTAATATCATCTCTCTAAGGCCATCTACATCGGGCACACAAATACGACCCTGCATCCTCATAACCCCGTCATCACCAATAGTCACATCCCTGGCATCACCTCGATGAACCCTGTCCTGAAGAACCAACAAGTGTCGGTCATCGTACTGGCGTGCTCTAATATGATCATAGAGAGAAGACCGGGAAGCCATGCTAGCTACTACCCGTGGAGGCTCTGACAAATCCAATCTCACAAGCTGCCCTACTAGGGCCTGAACACCACATGCCAAGGGTCACTCTGCTGCTGGAAGATAAGCCAAACTCCCCAAACTCCCTGCTCGGCAACTCAGGGCATCAGCCACCACATTAGTCTTCCCCGGATGATATAGAATGGTGAGGTCATAATCCTTAAGAAGATCCAACCATGTTCTCTGACGTAGGTTCAAATCCTTCTGCTTTAGCAAATACTGCAAGCTACGATGGTCCATAAAGATTTCACATTGTACCCCATACAAATAATGACGCGAAATCTTCAAAGCATGAACAATGGCAGCTAGCTCAAGATCGTGTACTAGGTAATTCTTCTCGTGCACCTTCAACTGTATGGATGCGTAGGCAATCACCCTACCATCCTGCATCAAAACCGCTCCCAAGCCAACTCTGGAAGCATCACAATAGACTCTGTAAGAACCCGAACCAGTAGGCAATACCAATACCTGAGCTGTATTCAATGCTGACTTTGTGTAATCCATGCATACCCACCATCCGGTGACACTTCTAGTGGGGATCAACTCATATTTCGCATTTGTGATCACATTCATACCCCTCTTCTTCAGGACACATCGTACCGGCAAAATCCATGAATTATCAGAAATGGGGTACACAACCCCTGCATCTAGCCACTTGTTAATTTCCTTCTTGACGACCTCTTGCATGGCCTCATTCAACCTTATTTGATGTTCCACGGAGGGTTTGGCATCATCTTCCAGTATGATTTGTGCATGCAAAAGACGAGGCTTATACCCCAAATGTTAGCCAACGTCCATCCAATTGCCTCCTTCCATCTTTGAAGCACCGCAATGGTGGAATCTACCTGCACGTTAGTTAAGCACGAAGAAAGAATAACATGTAATGTGGAACAAGGGCCTAAGAACTCATACCTGAGGTGTGAAATAAAAGGCTTCAACTCCAATGTTGGTGGCTCCTCAATTGAGGGCTTTGTTGGTGGAGTCTTCTGGCTCTCTAGATCCAAGGAAAGTTTGCGGGGCCCATATGCATAGGATCCCATTCCTTGCAAAGCATTTGCACATTCTACCAAGCCTTTCTTCTTATCATCCTCATGATTTAACAACACAGCTTCTAAAGGGTCTTCCACATTGATCATAACACTTGTGTCATCAACAATCACCTCTGTCACAAGATCCACAAAAGAGCAAACTTCGTTGCTATTAGGTGTTGATACCCAATTTTTTCCAAAAGTTATTTTAAATGGCATATGCACCTTCAAAATCATGCATCGATAGCAATTGGTATTTTTCCATAATTTTCCTATATTTTTTATTAATTTGTCCAGCATTTTATTTCCAATAAATAATTACAAAATTGCATCACAAATGATTTCAAAAGCATTTCTTAATTTAATTTATTATTCATGGTCCTGTCAAGGCCAAATTATTCAATAAATAGCCAATTTGGCATCTTTTGGCTATAATTACAATGACTTTACAATTATAGCCCACGCATATAATTTTGTACTATTTTTTCATCAGAAATTAATCATTTGTATTTTTCAAATACTAAATAATTATTTTTAAATTATTTCCTATGCATGAAATTCATTTTTATGATTATTAGCTATTTTACAAATTATTTTAATTAATTCGAATTGGGAATTTAACAAATAGCCATTTTCATTTTAAATCTAGCCTAAATTAAACCAGACCCACCCAATTAAATCAACCCAAACACCCCAGGCCCAATCCACTATCCTACCCGACCCTATTTCCATTTAATATGGACCGTTGATTAATTTTAATCAACGGACCAGATCCGTTCTTACATAATTAACCTAAAAGACTACCCCCCCAAACCCTCATTCTCTCATTCTCTCTTCTTCTCTGCCGTTACATTCTCTCATCTCTCTCAAGCTCTCTCTGCTAAACCCTAATCTCCTCTCACCGGCCTGCTCGCCGGTAACAATGGTGGTTCCACCACCATACCTAGCCACCATGGCTCCCTCACATGCCGGATTATTGCTACCCTGAGGTCCTCAAGGGACCAGTGGCTATTCAACTCACACCTATGGTCTGATTCTAGTCGTTCTCATGCCACCCTTGGCCTGTCCGAGTAAGATCTTCCTATCTTCGACTAAACCTATGATTTCTAAGCCCGATTCTCTCTATCTCTGGGTTATCTCTCTCTGAAACCCTAATATATCTCTTGATTCTTCATATCTGCCACAGATCTAAGAGTATTCTGAGTTATCTTTACCGTTTTCTTAAGAATCTCTCCGATTTTTCAAAAACGCTTCTTCGTCTTCAAAACTAGGGTTTCTTAACCCCTTTGTTCGCATGTATTCATGAATATGTTCTGGATTTCTTGTGATTTCTGCCCCGTCATGTTTATTAGGGTTTCTGAGTTTGCTCTTCTTGCCTATCATGTGTTTATTCCGTTTATTCATAGAAACTTGTGATACTTCCTTCTACTCAGTACTATTTTCTAGTTGAATCCATGATTCTCTGCGATGTTTACATTATTAAGGGTTTCTGATTTATCTCTTTTTCTTATACTGTGTCTATTCCTGTCATGCATAGAAATTTGCAGTAATTAGTACTATTTTCTATTATTTGAATCCCCGATTCCTTGTGATTGAAAACCTTTACTAAATTTTCAGGGTAATATTCTCTACTGATTTCTGACCTATAAGTTATTTTCTTACCTTGATTACATGATTGACTTACTGTTAATTGATTCATGTTTCCTTAATTAGAATTTGACGAACCTAGCCCAATTACCTACCCTACACTTTGCATTGTTTGAATCATTCTTTAAGCTATATATGGTCTCTTTCCTTATTTGTTACTTACCATTTGAATAACTCCCTTAATTAAGGGAGTACTCATACTGATTTTATACTAATTGATATCGAGTTCCAATTACTGCTTGATTCTGATTTTTACCTTATTTTCACCCAGCTTTCAAACTATATATATGCATACTCTTCTCTCATTAACACACACGAACACATTGGTTCAAAAACCTCTCTCACACTCAAAAGCTTTTCTGCTTTCTTTCTTTGGTTACTTGCTATTGTTCTAAGTCAGTCGGTTGTAAGCCAAGGCTGATTGCTATACTCTCTTGCTCTTCACTTTGTGTTTACTATCTCTCTGCTGGTATGTCCTGATTTTAATTCAAGTCCCAAAAGCAATATGTTTCTTTTACTACTTCAGTTTATCCTGTTTCTATCTATGGTTTTGTTGTGCAACCTGTAGTTGATATGTTTACATTCCTGCCTATCTAGCACGTTATGTTATATACTACTCCCCGTAGGATCAACATGAATATGTTATCCCCCCCCCCCCCCCTTTGTAGTATGCCTCAATGTGACTTTGCTCAATTTTGTGTTTGTTTGGTTTCTAGTATGAACCTTTCTTTGGCAAAACAATTTGTACCCTAAGTTGCTTGATTCTGTGTTAATTCTGGAGTTCATGTTATGTCCTAATCCCATGAACCCCTACAAGAATTGTTATGCTCATGTGTACTATGTGCTCTATGTGTCCCCAAATTCCCATTGTAAACGAATATCGGGGTTGGCTAGTGAAAAGGGGAGGGTAGCTATATATGTTATCAGTATCAATGGGTAGAAACCATGCCTTAGGTTTACAATTCCTATATGTGCATTAGAATCCATGTTTAGGACCAATACATTCTAAGCATATCATGCATTAGACACCATGTTCTTAGGTTTCACGTATATTGTTTCAGCATTTCATTTGGCATTATTTTTATCACTTAGAAAATCCTGGTTCTAGGATAAATAACAACATTAACATAAAAAATGTTGCTCCTGCACATTCTGAAATCATGCTGTAACTTTTTGTGCATTTAGAAATCATGCTTTAGGAATTTGCGTATAAATCATTCTGCATATGTGCATACTAGATACCCTGTTTAGGATCTCGTTCGTACTCGCTCAGTCACACTTAGTTAAACTACTGATGCATGAAAAAGACATAAGATAGTCTCACATTTGATCATCCTATTTTAAATAAACTGGAAATAATCCCTGTATATTTTGTAACACTTAGAACATCATGCTTTATGTATAACAACTTCTAAACTGTTTCAATAACTCTGATGATTATCGTGCATTACTCCCACACCTAGGAAAGCCTTAGGTAATCAACCTTTATAAAACTGGAAAACCGTCTCTTTTATGTTTACTGCTCAATGGTTAACATGCTTACAATCAGTAGGCAAACTGATTAGGGCCCCTGCCTCTGAACTTATAAAATAAAGCTTTGCATATCTTCTGTGTTTTGACATTCACTTAGAAATCATGCCTTTGGGTCCTGCCTAATAAAAATGCTTCTTGTTTGTGTTTGAGTTGTGTTGTTTATGTGCATTATCTGTGGAGGTAAATCTAAGCCTCTTAATTTCTTCTTTCCTGCCTTTATCTGCTAAAGTCCTATTTGTTCTTGCATGTCGCGTAGTAGTTTCTCCTTTTAACCTTAGGGGTCTGTCTAGAATTGCCTATATGTAGAGGTTCTAACTTCTTCTAGGTCCATTAAAAAAGGACGAGAAACAACATACATAGAGGTCGTTAAAAAAAGTCGCTTAATAACCGTTAAGGGGTGGGGTAAAGGGTAGATATGGATATGATGACCAGTGCGCTAATGCCATGTGTAGCCCCTCATTGAGGAGTGATTACCGGTCATTGCATTGATGTGATCCTATAGGATAAACAACTTAGGACTCCCTATTCCTTATATATGTATAGGTTGTAAATCCTTTTAAAACCTCCTACATATGTTTAGACTTCAAATCTTTTAAAACTTTAGCACATATGTGTGCTTAGATTGCGAATCTTTTCAAAACCTTTATTTGTTTACCTATATGCTTTCATTGCTTATGTGCTACTTGTTTCAAATTAACAAAGCTTTTTTGGCCAGGAACCACAGTTGTGGACTTTGAGGGGTGCCTAACACCTTCCCCTTGAAGTAATTTCAAGCCCTTACCCAATCTCTGGTTATCCAAATCTGTGTCATAAATGACCCTTAGTAGGTGCCGTAACGCACCATAATTCGTTAGGTGGCGACTCTTCAATTCCTTTATATACCCCTTTCCCAAAAGGAAACGAGTTGTCCCAATAATGTCAAAAACCCTGACCGATTCGAAAGAAGAGGGGAAAAAGGGGGCGTGACAGCATGGCGACTCTGCCGGGGATCTTAGGCTTTTACCATTTCAAACGGCTTTGTGAATTCGTCGTTACTCTGTTAATATTTGCACCCTTTCCCTTTCCCTTTCCCACTTTATGTGCAATTAATTGTTATCTCTTTCAAGTATTTAATCTTTATCAAAAGCAAAACTGACATGTTTCCTTGTTTCCCTTTGTAACTGCTTCAAATTACAACTGTTGTATTTACCGCTTTCATAACGTGCAAATACATGACTATATGATTTTATTGCTTATTTATTGTTGCATAATAATGCTCAACATCATATTCCACTCGTGCCAATACAAATCCTATAGCAACGATTGATGAGTGGTTGCGATCTTCCTATTTTATCACCCCTAAATTCGAGGAAGGCTTATTTGCGGTAAAACCAGTCGATCAGTGGTGTAGTCGATGGTTCCGTGTCTTCCCTTTTGAGTTGTCTGCTCAAGGGTACAAATAATGTGCATGCATCATGGTCCAACCTAGCCGAGTTAATGTGTCTTATGCACAATAACCCTTTAAGTCCACCGGGGTTTTCATAATCCCAACGGGCACAGTCGTGTTCTGTGCATTTATTTGGAGAACTAAATGCTTGTATTCTAATCATAAGTGTATAAATAGTCGAGTCTGACTAGGGTAAGGGCCTAACTATGTTTGTCTTGCAGAAATATGAGGCACGAAGTCCCCAGATTCAGTATGGTTAGCAACATCCCTCCCATGCTCCTGAACTGGTAGGAGGATCTTCCCTCCAGTGACAAGAAACACGTCAAGAAATACCTGGGCAATCTACCCTCACTTCTGGACATCCAATCCAACAACATTTTGATTGAGGCTGCCGCCTTATTTTGGGATAATTAAAGAGCCGTGTTCAACTTTGGGAGTATTGAGATATCACCATTGCTGGAAGAAATAGGAGGACTTGCTGGGTTAGTTTGGGAGACTGCCGGGTTGTTGGTGCCTGTGAACCGCACAGGCAAAGGCTTTCTGAAAATGATGGGTCTAAATAAGAATGCTGAGTTAGAATGTTTGAAACAGTCATACATACCCTTCGAGTATTTATATGAAAGATACGGTCATAACAAGTCGTACCATACCTATCATGATGAGTTCACCATCACTTTTCTGGGTCATATCTACCGTAGGGTATTTGTATTCATTGTCTGCTTTCTGGGGTTGATAGTGTAAAGACCCGTAAAATTTCTTGCTTAAAATAATGCCCGAATAAGTCCCCGAGTGGTTAACTCTGGGAAATTCTTAAAACGGACCTTAAATTTTGTAAAAATACCTCAGATTTGAAAGGACTTAATTTTTCCAGAAATTGGGGGTTATGCGACTCATAGTGGTCGCATACAACGGCAGATCGCTTCCCAATTAAAGGGGTGTTATGTGACGCATAATGCGATCTCATAATGTGTATGCGACGCATAATGCAATCGCATAATGAGTATGCGGACCGCATAGTGGTCGCATACCCGGGCAGAATGTTTTCAAAATTTGGCCCACCTAGGGGCCATTCTGCGGTCCAATATGCGGACCGCATGTCAGGAATGCGATCGCATTCCTGACCGCATATTCGACACGGTCTTTTAATTTTCTAAATTTTTATACCCGACCCCAGTTTCAATTAACCCCTGCCCCCTTTCATTTTAACAAGTTTTCTGAACAAATAGAGAGAAGGAAAGGAGAGTTCTTGAGAAAGTAAGTGATCCTTCCACCAAAGTGAATTTCAAGGTCTCTCAGGCCTGGCAATTCGAGTAATCCCTTTCTTCCCCATTCTAGCAGATAAGGGTTCCCAACCCCTTTTCTTTCTTTTCATTAATTTTCTGATTTTTAAACAAAGGAAGGGCTGGCCTGGAATGAATCTTAGAAATATTAGCTAAGACCTTGCATGCATGTTTAATAATGGTGCTAATCTAGTAAGAGGGAGTGGGTTGGGGAAAACTTCACAAAGATAGGGTTGGTAATCTAATGGGTTCACATAGTGCTTGACAAAATGCTTGAGAGAGTCCAAATTGCATGCATAACTTCAAATTCTGAGTTGAATATGTCTAATTGTGAACTAGATTGAAGGTACTAGTTGGTTCGGTGGTTTTGGGTTAAAGTTGAAAAGGGAAACTCGACTCCAGGTATGTATGGCTAACTTTAATCTTTGTAAAATCACTTGTGGTGTTCGAGCATACGGTACGTGTATTGTTATAAATATGTGCAACTGGTTGTCCGAATTATGTTGATGTGTGAAGTGTAATACTTGTCTGTCTTTAGTTGACCACCACCTTACCACGTTATGAAAAAGGTGCTAAAGGGATAATGAATCCAAGATGTATGAATGTATATGCTAAGGGCTGTGTAAAGAAGCTGTATTCTTATTGCTGAAATTTTCTGTGATGGAACTGTGATTTGTCATCATTGGTGTGACTGTAATTGTCAGGTGGGATCGGGTTGCGCGCCGCAACAGGGGAGATATGGGTGATATGTGAGAAGTGATAAGGGTATGATTGAAATTGTCAGGTGGGATCGGGTTGCGCGCCGCAACAGGGGAGATATGGGTGATATGTGAGAAGTGATAAGGGTATGATTGAAATTGTCAGGTGGGATCGGGTTGCGCGCCACAACAATTGTCTGGTGGGGTCGGGTTGCACGCCGCAACAGGAGAAATAAGGGTGAGATGTGAGGAGGGACAAGGATGGAATTGAAATTGTGATTTTGATGAAGTGAAAAATTGTGGAACTTCCATTGTATGTCTTTCTATGTCTTGTGCAGTAATTGTGTGACTCTCTGTCTGTCTCTTGCCTGCGCATTATTGAGTTTACTTTGAGTAAAGTTTGTTCATGCATACCAGTACAATTCAAATGTACTGACGCCCCTTTTTGCCGGGGGCGCTACATTCTTGTGATGATTGTAGGTGGTTCTATAGCAGGAACTTCAGCACACCGACAGTAGTGCCTCCCCCCTCGTCCTATCAGCGGTTGTGGTGAGCAGGTTCTCTCGGGGCCCAGTGTGGCTCATGCCATCTTTCCTCCTGGATTCTTACTTTGGTACTTGTGTAAGGTATAGCCGGAGCCTTGTTACCGGCAAGTATTGTATAACTCCCTTGTACTCTTAGAGGCTCCGTAGACACAATGTGGGTAATGTACATATGTATTTTGGGTAAGTAACGGTACGGTTCGGAATCGTGATCCACGTTGGTAAATATTGTATGTATTTTGTAAGTATTTGGTATAATATGTTGGTAATGATAAAAAGTAGAAATGAATCCAAGTTGTAAGTTTATGCTTAAGCCTAAATGGCTATTTCACATGAATAATGTATACTGAAATCATGGGGTAACGCGTGGGATAGGAAAGGCAATTCCAGGTCCGCTTGACCGGGGTCCTCCGGTTGAGTGCCGGTTGTGTCCCTCGGTTTTGGGGCGTGACAGATAGTGTTTCCAACAAAGAAGGAAAGCATTCACACTAGACTAGCCATAGTAACCAAGACCTTGATGGAAGGTATTGACGGCAAGCCCTCAGCATTGTCCCGATGATCATATCGGACATTTACCGAGCCTTGGAACACTGTAAAAAATGAGCTAAGCATTTCGAGGATTGCAACCTGTTGCTGTAACTGTGTCTCTTAGAACACCTCCAAAAGGGCCAGTACCGTCAAGAATTTCCGCGAAGGGCATGGAACGATCACATTGCTTTCCACCACCCCTAGCGGATGACATATATACCCGACAGATTTGCTCAACCGGAGATTGCCAAGGAGTGGGTAGAATTCTTTGATAACCTAACTTAGGAACAGGTATAGTGGATGTTTGAGTGGTTTCCAACGGACGAATTCATCATCAGTTCCAGGGATGCGCCACACCTAGTGTTGATCGGGTTGAGAGGTATATATCCATACGTTCCTCTCCGGGTCATGAGACAAGCAAGCAGGAAGCAAGTTGTGTCGAGGGTTGATAAGATGAGCCATTTACGAGCTGACTTCTAGGATGATGATGTTCCCTACAAGTGCAAAGCCCAACACATGTGGAACTGCAAGATCATAATGGAGAGGAACACAATTGAAACAGACAGGTACCACGCAGGATGTGCACCTTTTTACCCGGCGTAGTTAGATGACGACTTGGATGGGTTAGTCAGGCCAGGGATCAGTCGAGGCCACAGAATCATAGACGAGAGTGTCGAAGCTCAGGTCAAGTACAATCGGCTGCGCAAGAGGGTCCACGAGTCTGAGAACGAGCACCGAGAGATACATGAAACCAACAAAAGGTTTATCGGAGAATGGAAAGACATGGCCGTCCGTTCCAACATGAAGCTGGAATACTTGGAGCGAGGCATAGTAGAGCTGGAAGGTAAAATCATCAAAAGGGTCGAAGACTGTCAAAAAGCCGAGGGAAATGAAGGAGTACATCTGGGCAGATCATACTTGCTGTTGGGACTGCGCGAGCTAGGGAACTTGTTCGATGGGATCAAGGATGCTGAATCTGGGGAAGGTCCTTCTGGGACTAAGTAGGATAGGTTTTCCTTTTTGCTTTTATCAATGTAATTAGGCCAATGGCCATTAGTGACTTTATTTCCTGCTTATTATTTTTAGTGTCGTTTTGGGTTCGTCTATTTATATTAATGAAATGCGGCATTTTGGTATCTAAGTTCTCCAAATCAACTTGTCGCTAGGCCTACCTCGGGCACAACGAGGCTCCCAAATTAGGACACACTTTTATATTCCTGCACTATGTGTTTAAATACTGTAATATTTTCTCATGATCCTCACTGACTTGGCTACCTTTTGTTTTTGTTTTTGTTTTCTTTTGATTATTCCCCTCCCAAAAGGTTGGTTCGTGCATTCTGACATCATCATCATACTATACAAGATCCAGGGGCCTTCCACCATCTCCTCCCCTAGTCCACCTAAAGGAAAAAGCAAAGGCAAAGGAAAAATGGAGCATTTGAGCAATATCAGAAAGGAAAACACAATGCCAGTTGAACGAGCTGAAGCTTCTGACAGTCAAGGTACTCAGGTCCAGAACGATGCTATGTCACAACTCGAGCAAAGGTTGTTGAAGCTCCAAGGGGAGCTTGAGCCTCACTTTGTGTTCCAGATGACAATCATCCAAACACCCAAAATCCCATACCTCCTCAGAACACCCCAAACGAACAAAATCCTCCCACAACTCATCACCATACAACTCCACCGAAAAATCCAACTATTCCAACACAATGCAACGCTTGCCACACTCCGAGAAACACCCCACTGATCGTCCCTGAACCACAAAACTCAACAAATGACCACCTCTATACCCAGGCGCCAAGCCATCATAACAACCCCATCTATGTAGAGACTCTACCTCACTCCACCCAACCCATTTTTTACACACCCGAATCTAGTGAGAAGGATATGCTTACCAAGAATTTGGCTGAAGAACTAAAGAAGCTGACTAGCCGAGTTTAAGGTGTTGAAGGAAGTAAGGGAATTGAAGGATTGAACTATGAAGATCTCTGCATACAACCCGATGTTGAAATACCCGAGGGTTAAAAACCTCCTAAGTTTGAGATGATCGATGGTACAGGTGATCCTAGGGTCCATCTGAGGACCTATTGTGATAAATTGTTTGGAGTGGGAAGAGATGAGAAGATTCGTATGAATTTATTCATGAGGAGCCTCAGGGGAGATGCTTTGTCTTGGTACATCAGCCAAGACCCTAAGAAGTGGTCCAATTGGATGAACATGGCATCAGACTTCATGGACCTGTTCAGGTTCAATACGGAGAATGCTCCAGACGTGTTTTATATTCAAAATCTTAAGAAGAAGCCCACAGAAACTTTCCGCAAGTATGCTACTCGTTGGAGGTCTGAAGCAACTAAGGTCAGGCCTGCTCTAGACGAAGAAAAAATGAACAAATTGTTCCTCCGTGCACAGGACCCGCAGTATTATGAGAGGCTGATGGTGATTGAAAACCACAAATTCTCTAACATCATCAAATTAGGTGAGAGAATTGAAGAAGGGATTAAAAGCAGAATGGTTACTAATTGTGAAGCATTACAGGATACAAACAAGGCCCTGCAGCCTGGTGGCATATCCAAGAAAAAAGATGCAGGAACAGTAATGATTGCACAGGGACCCAAATCCCCGTTGGTATACCGAACTTCTCCACTTACATACCAAAAACCTCCACCTACCTATCAGCCTGATTCTCCCAGATATACCTAACCGGCTCCTGTTTATCATACATACAACTCTCAACCACCTCACTTCCAGCCACCCCCTACTCGCCAAAACTTTCCAAGACCTCGACCTAATTTTTAGTGCAGGCCGCCCAAGCAATATACTGCCATCGCTGAGCCTATTGATCATATGTACGAAAGATTAAAAGTTGTTGGTTATGTCATTCTTATCCCTGCTGTAAACCCTGAGAATACCTCTCTATAGGTCAATCCAAATAAGACATGTGCATACCATTCCGGCATGAAGGGGCATACAATTGGTGAATGCCGCTTACTGAAAGATAAGATTCAGTATTTGATTGATAATAAGATCATTCAAGCAAAGGAAGATACTCCCAATGTCCGCAACAATCCGCTCCCAGACCATAGGGGTAGAGGCATCAACATGATAAAAATAGAAGAAGATTGGGACCCAGAGGGGTCGATCGGGTTGATCATAGAAGGTGATGACCCAAAGAAGCCAACAGTCACTCTTAATCCTATCATAGTCCAGATTCAGCCATCTGTAAATTTTGAGGTAGCTACGTCAGTCCCATTCAAGTTTGAAGCAGCACCACCCGTAGATTCACATGTGTCGTTTGAGGTCAAAGTAATGCCACCTGCTAAGGCACCTGTTCCATTTGAAGTGAAAGTAATTGCACCAATCACAGTGACAATGTCAACTACGCCTCATTTCAACACTAACGTTGTACCTTGGGGCTACGTGGATGAGGCAAGGAGGAAAGGTAAAGTCAAGATAGAAAAAGCCACCACTGCACAAGGAATGACAAGGACCTGCTGGGTCTATACACCTGAACATTTGGCAGAGTACAACAAACAGGCATCCAACAGGCCACCCATCATTGAGACACGACCTGATGATCTTTGGAGAAAGGTGCAGGCCAAAGAATACTTAGTCATCGATCATCTGAACAAAACTCCGGCCCAGATATCCATACTATCGTTGCTACAGAACTCAGAAACACAAAGGAATGCTATGATGAAAGTGCTGAACGAATCGTATGTGCCAAATAACATCACCTGTGGGGAAATGGACAACATGGTAGGGCATGTGATGGAAAGTCACAAGATCACATTTCACAAGGACGAGCTACCGCCTGAAGGGTTAAGTCATAACAAAGCACTGCACATCACTGCGCAATGCGAGGACTACTTCATCACCAGGATTCTGATTGACGGGGGATCCAGCCTCAACATATGTCCATTGACAACTCTCAAGAAATTGGGCAAGGGGTTGTACGAGATCAGAGAAGAGTCTATGAATGTAAAATCTTTCGATGGCTCTCAGAGGTCTACCATCGGGGAAATCAGTCTTTGTCTCCAAATGGGACCCACATGGTTCGAGGTCGAATTTCAAGTGATAGACATATCGGCGTCCTACAACCTGTTATTAGGACGGCCATGGATACACGCCGCTAGGGTTGTGTCATCAACATTGCATTAGGCAGTGAAGTTCGAATGGAACCACCAGGAATTAATCATTCATGGAGATGCAAGCAATCCTATCTATAGTCGCCGGACCATTCTGGTGGTTAAAGGTAGAAGAAGGCTGGGTGGAGAAACCTACCACCATATCGAGCGGGTTAACGCAATAGACAAAGACAAGTGGTGAGATAGTAATATCGAAAGCATACTGAATTGGAGTGGGTACGAGCCTGGCAAAGGACCCTGCAAGAATCTTCAGGGAATCTCCAAGCCAATACAGCTCAAGCGCCATGGCACCACTTTTGGTCTGGGATACAAATACACATGGCAAGAGTACAAGAACTGGTTGCCACCATGGCGCGGTCTTTATTACCTAGCGGAACAGCCGATACCATATATGGAGCAGACCTTTCAGCAGGCCGATATCATATGGGGGTCAGAAGAAGAAGAAGCACTGACAGCCTTGAAAAATCTATTCGTAGAAGATGATAATATGGACTGTTGCGTCATTGTTGAGGAGGAGGAAGGCCCTTCCATCCAAGCCGTGAGCAAAGGATCATTCCTTAATAACTGGACTGTCAGAACATCCAGGGCCCGACGAGTCCCGGGGTAGCAAGGCTGAACAAGCATTGTCTATTTTTATTTTATTTGCTAATGATTTCCTTTTCACGTTTCCATTTTTTGCAATAAGATCTTCAATGATCCAAAACATTTGTTTAAATTATCAAAAACATTTTTATGTTTTAATTAATCAATATTTATTATAACCGGTTTTCTCTCATCAATTCTTTCAATACAACATTATTATTTCCTATCTTTATGAACCAATGACTGTGACATGCAACGAGGCAACGCAACAAAAGGACAGTTATTTAAAAGTAGAGGATGATATCATACCTGATGAAATTGTCAGAGAAGTTGAGAATTTCGAGAATAGACCTAAGTCAAAACTGGACGAGACTGAGGTAGTCAACCTAGGAGATTCAGAAACTGCCAAAGAAACTCGCATCAACATTCACTTGTCACCATCAGAGAAAGAAGAATACACACAATTCTTGAAATAGTATGAAGACATATTTACATGGTCGTATGACGACATGACTGGTCTAAGTACGTCCATTGTGGCTCACAAACTGCCAACCAATCCAATGTGTCCGCCGGTAAAACAGAAGCTTAGAAAGTTCAAGCCCGACATGAGTTTGAAAATCAAAGAGGAAGTTACCAAGAAAATCAACACCAAGGTTCTCAGGGTGGTTGAATATCCTACATGGTTAGCCAACATCGTTCCAGTTCCTAAGAAGGATGGAAAGGTCAGAGTTTGTGTCGACTACTGGGATCTCAACCGGGCCAGCCCAAAGGATTATTTCCCTCTTCCAAACGTACACATCCTGTTTGAAAAATGTCCAAGCATGAACTTCAGTCGTTCGTGGATTGCTTTGCTGGTTACCATCAGATTTGGATGGACGAGGAAGATTCTGAGAAAACGGCTTTCATTACGCCGTGGGGAGTCTACTGCTATAAGATGATGCCATTAGGTCTAAAAAATGTTGGGGCCACCTATATGAGAGTTATGACCGCCATCTTCCATGAAATGATACATAAAGAGATCGAGGTATATGTGGACGACATCATCATCAAGTCCAAGAAAGACACCGACCATATAGCATATCTGAGGAAGTTCTTCAATAGGTTTCGGAAATACAACTTGAAATTAAACCCCGCGAAGTGTGCATTCGGGGTTCCAGCTGGAAAATTGCTTGGGTTCATCGTCAGCCGTCGAGGAATAGATTTGGATCCATCAAAGGTCAAAGCCATCCAAGAGTTACCACCGCCAAAGAACAAGAAAGATGTGGTTAGTTTCTTGGGATGTCCTAACTACATCAACCGGTTCATAGCCCAGTCCACGGTCATATGTGAACCAATCTTCAAAATGCTGAAGAAAGATGCTGCAACCAAATGGACCAAGGATTGTCAAAAGTCCTTCGACAGAATCAAGGAATATTTGTCGACACCGCCAGTCTTGGTACTGTCAGAACCAGGTAGACCCTTGCTACTCTACCTCACAGTATTGGATGGAGCTTTCGGCTCCGTTCTGGGGCAGCACGACGAGACAGGGAGAAAAGAGCAGGCTATATATTATCTGAGTAAGAAATTCACTCCATACGAGATGCGGTATTCTCTACTGGAACGTACCAGTTGTGCTCTAACCTGGGTAGCTCAGAATCTGAGGAACTACTTCTATGCCTACACAACGTACCTCATATAAAGGATGGATCCCTTGAAATATATCTTTCAGAATTGCATGCCCACTGGCAAGCTGGCCAAGTGGAAAATCCTGCTGAGTGAATTCGATATTGTCTATGTGACTCAGAAAGCGGTCAATGGACAAGTGTTGGCGGATCATCTTGCTGAGAACCCTGTAGATGGAGAATATGAACCCTTGAAAATGTATTTTCCCGATGAAGAAGTGTTATTCATAGGAGAAGACATTGCAGAATCCTATGACGGTTGAAGAATGTTCTTCGACGGAGCGGCGAATTTCAAATGAGTCGGCATTGGAGCTGTCTTATTTCGGAAACTGTTCAAGCCTTACGTAATCAACCTTTATGAAACTAGAAAACTGTCTCTTTTATGTTTACTGCTTAATGGTTAGCAGGCTTAAAATCAGTAGGCAAACTAATTAGGGCCCTTGCCTTTGAATTTATAAAATAAAGCTGCATATCTTTTGTGTTTTGACATTCACTTAGACATCATGCCTTAGGGTCCTGCCTAATAAAAATGCTTCTTGTTTGTTTGAGTCGTGTTGTTTATGTGCATTATCTGTGGAGGTAAATCTGAGCCTCTTAATTGCTTCTTTCCTGCCTTTATCTGCTAAAGTCCTATTTGTTTTTGCATGTCGCTTAGTATTTTCTCTTTTTAACCTTAGGGGTCTGTCTAGAACTGCCTATAGGTAGAGGCCCTAATGCCACGTGTAGCCCCTCATTGAGGAGTGATTATCGGGCATTGCATTGATGTGATCCTATAGGATAAACAACTTAGGACTCCCTATTCCTTATATATGCATAGGTTGTAAATCCTTTTAAAACCTCCTACATATGTTTAGACTTCAAATCTTTTAAAACTTTAGCACATATGTGTGCTTAGATTGCGAATCTTTTCAAAACCTTTATTTGTTTACCTATATGCTTTCATTGCTTATGTGCTACTTGTTTCAAATTCACAAAGCTTGTTTGGACGGGAACAACAATTGTGGACTTTGAGGGGTGCCTAACACCTTCCCCTTGAAGTAATTTCAAGCCCTTACTCAATCTTTGGTTGTCCAAATATGTATCACAAATGACCCTTAGTAGGTTCCCTAACGCACCATAATTCGTTAGGTGGAGACTCTTCAATTCCTTTATATACCCCTTTCCCAAAAGTAAACGAGTTGTCCCAATAATGTCAAAAACCCTGACCGATCATAAAGGAAAGGGGAAAAAAAGGGCGTGACATTAGGTTGCCTCATTGACTTGCACACGTGGAACATAACTTTTTCATCACCCACCTGGAAGGTGAGATACCCAGCTTCCACATCAACCAATGCCTTCCCTGTTGCTAGGAAAGGTATCCCTAATATAATCGGCACCTCATAGTCAACTTCGTAATAGAGAATCACAAAATATGCGGGAAAAATAAACTTGTCGACTCGAACTAGAACATCGTCAATAATCCCCAGCGAGCTCTTCATTGTCCGGTCCGCCATTTGCAACCTCATGGAATTAGGTCTTGGTTTCCCAATACCCAATGTCTTGAATACAGAATATGGCATCAAATTAATGCTCTCTCCCAAATCACACAAGGCTGTGGCGAAATCGGCACTACGAATGGTGCATGGAATTGTAAAGGCACCGAGATCTTCTAGCTTTGGATCCATGGAATGCACAATGGCACTCACTTGATGAGTCATTTTGATGGTCACACAATTCATAGATCTCTTCTTTGTTACTAAGTCCTTCATGAACATGGCATATCCCGGCATTTGCTCTAGAGCTTCCACCAATGGCACATTGATGGACAAACTTTTCATCATCTCAATGAATTTGTTGAATTGGTTTTCATTGTTTTGCTTGGATAGACTTTGAGGATATGGTGGAGGAGGCCTTGGAAAAGGAGCCTTGGCTTTGGGAACTACCATTTTCGGTATGTCTATCACATGATCCCTAGACGGGTTCACATCATTTTGAGTCTCCTCCACTGTGTCATATATGTCTATCCTCACCTCATAATTCACATTCTCATCATTTATTTGCACATCAATTCTTGGATCATCATCATCTTGCAACACAACATCATCACTCATAATCTTCTTTGGATTAGGGGTACTAGAAATACCACCTATACCGCTTCTTGTGGTCACCGCCATAGCATGGCCTGTATTGTTCCCACCCTTCGGGTTTACTACCGTATCACTTGGTAGTGCCCCCTTTGGGAGAGAATTCAATGCTTGAGAAATTTGACTCATTTGTACTTCCAAGTTGCGAATAGAAGTATTGTGGTAGGCTATTTGGGCATCGGAGTAGGCATTTCATTCCATCATTTTCTTGAACATAATTTCTATCTGCCTCATCTCCATGTTTGGCGATCTTTTCCCTTGAGACGAATATAGAGGCGGGTCGTTGGGTTGTTGATACATCGGGAGCCTTTGAAAGCCCGACCTCCGGTTGCCTCGGTTGTTATTGTTCCAACCCCATTGCTTTCCATTGCTTCCCCAATTGTTATTGTTGTTGCCAACCCAATTGCCTTGATTATTTCCTTGATTCCCCCAGTTTTTGTTATTGTTCCCCTAATTGTTCGCATTGTTGTTGTTGCCACTATTCCAATTCCCTTGTCCTTGGTTACCCCAATTTTGATTGTTCCCTTGTGAGCTCCATTGTTGATTTAGAGCATTGCTCCGTTGACCTTGGTAGCTATTGGCATATAAAACTTCCTCACTTCGATCATCATAAAAATCGTCTAGATTGTAACCACTACCGCTTTGCTCAAATTGATCTTGATTGTTTTGCACTTGTTGACCATGCTGTCTCCTCTTGTTGACCATTACATTTACCCTTTCCATGGCATTGACTTGCTTTGGCCCCTGAACTTGCTGAAGCTGAGCCTTTGCTAACTGATTCATATTAGTTGTCAACTCTGCTATGGCTTGTCACAAATTGCTGAAGCTGAGCCTTTGCTAACTGATTCAAGCGAATTAAACTACAAATTAAAGAAGAACAGAGAGTAAAACCCTTGTGATCCGCGCTCCAGAGTATTTTGTAGCCTTTTGTATTTCCAATAATATCTAACCCCTCTAAAAACGAAGTTTAGGAGGTATTTATAAGGTGGGGTTGAGGTTTACACCTCCAACTTTAATGAGAAAATAAAAGTGGCTCGGATAAGTCGTTGGCGCGGGGCATTGTCAGAGGTACCAAACTACATAGAAAGGCGCCATTAGAGGCACCAACATTACCTTGTGAGGCATCAATGACAGTGCCATGGACAAAGCCTTGCACTGCTTTAGGCCGTGACTTTTCATTTCCTTGCATGTCTTCTTTATTAATCTATTTTGTAGTTTAGAGGTACCATTTCGTGCAACTTTTCTCCACTTCATATTCAAGTGTTCCTACACGTAGAATAAACTCAATTAAGCTCAATTGTCGCACGAATTAGCATCCAAACAACAAACAAGTAGGTGAATAACGTCAAAATATATGAAATTATAGCACGACATCGACACACACTTAAATGTTGCTCGCCCTCGAGTCAACCAACTAAACACTTCCTCTTCAAGTACCCAACAAGCCACACATTCACGACACACTATACCCATGACTATGGTTGATAGCAACAATTAAGCTCTAGATATGTAGTCAAAATACACTTCCCATACTTATGATCAATTTCGACATATCCAACACAGGAACAACATGATTATAAGAATATGATCCTCGAAAACTAACTCAATGTCACAATGCACCCCAAGGCTTGAATATTTAATCTAATAGAGAAGTATAATAATGTTACATATCCTTTGTAAAACCACACGCCCTCACAATAAAAACAAAAAAGTAAGCAGTCCACACATCCCAATCACATGATCGAATATATTTTAAGAACTCACACATGAAGAAAATCACTCATTCTTTCATAGAACTCACGTGCACGCAAAAGGTATGTAAATCTCTACTAATGTAGGCTCGCTCGATCTAATATAAACTAGGACTTTATTAGGGTCGTAATGTGGGCTAAGAGATAGGTAGGTATATTTAGTACATAGTGGCTAACCATCCTAAGCACTTTAGCACATCATGTATTCAACTTTAAGCGCAAATTTCTTCAATCCACTTCAATCATCACAAGATAGCTTAATCCAGAATATTTTTCCTTCTTCTTTAAGCACTCTTTAACTCACACCACTAGCAACAATAAGATGCCTTTTCTTTATTTTATTTTGTTATTTTCTTTCTACTCTTTTTTTTTCTTTTTGATTTTTGTATTTTTCCCTTGTCCCCAGTGGATTTTTATTTAAAATACAAGTGCTTCTTTATTCCTTCTATTGGTTCCACTCAAAAACTGCCCCAAGTTCCTCTGTACTTCTTTCTAGCGCTTTCTTTATAATTCAAGAGCTTTAAGAGGTACAAGGATCAAAATGATTCAACTAAGGACAAAATGGGAGATGCTTGTAATGTGGGTGCCAAAAGAAAAGCTTATAGGGTCAAAAAGATAAACTAGGGATGATTTTATTTGTGATAAGTAACAAAACTCAAAAGATCAAAGAAAGCCTAACATCACTTTTCAAACCGAGCAACACCTAGGATTTCGCTACAATTCACATTCCGGGCAAGTTCTAGACTCAAATTAAATGACATGGACTATACAAAGAACTCACTGTTGATACCCAATTATTTCCTGAAAATAATTTTAAATTGCATATATACCTTCAAAATCATGCATTAGCATCAATTGGTATTTTTCCACAATTTCTCTACGTTTTATTAATTTGTCCAGTATTTTTATTTCTAATAAATAATTACAAAATTGCATCACAAATGGTTTCAAAAACATTTCTTAATTTAATTTATTATTTTATGGTCCTATTAAGTCCAAATTATTCCATAAATAGCCAATTTGGTACTTTTGGCTATAATTGCAATAACTTTGCAGTTATAGCCCATGTATATAATTTTCGTATCATTTTACCAGAAATTAGCCTTTTGTATTTTTAAATACTAAATAACCATTTTTTCAAAACATATCTATGCATGAAATTCGATTTTATAATTAGTGATTATTTTACAAATTATTTTACTTAATTTATTTGAGTATTTAACAAATGGCCCTATTTTTATTTCAATTACATCCTATATAACCAGCCCAAACGCCTAATTAAATTAGCCCAATATAACTAGGACCAAATCCTACCCAAACCCGACCCAATTCTTTTTAAATCCTAGTGGTTGATCAATTTTGATCAATGGTCCAGATTAACTATTTCCTTAATTAACCTAAGACTACCCCCTTCCCAAACCCCTCACTTCTCTCACACTACGATGTCACCCCTTCCCCTTCCCTCTCAAATCTTCTCTGCCCTAACCCTAATTCCCCCCTCGCTGTCACTTACCTGTCGTCGACCATGGTGGATTATCATCATCCTTAAGCCCTAGTGGCTCTCCTACGCCTGGTTGTTTGCTATCTTTGAGGTCCTCAAAGGACCAGGGCCATTCCACTTACGACTTTGATCCTGGCTTACCTGTCTCAGGCCGCTATGACTCGATTTGAGTAAGATCGTCCTATTTTTTGGCTAAACCTATGGTTCTAAGCCGATATCTTCATCTTTGGGTTATTTCCTCGAAACCCTAATTTCGTCTCTTAAACTTCTCAGATCTGTACAAATCTGAGATAAGTTAAACTTATTTTATGTGTTCTCCTATGAAAACTTCTGATTTTCAAACGATGTTTCATTTTCCTAAAACTAGGGTTTCTTGAAAACCTTTTCCTTCAAAAATGTTTCTTATTTTAGATGTTTAATCCTTTTCTTGTGTGTTTTCGACTGATTTTTTTTGTTAAGTTTTCTTAACCCTAACTAGTTATGCTAAAATCCCCAATTTTTGGCACTTTATTTGGATTCTGAAGTTCGCCCTTGATTATTTGCTACATGATTTTGATGTGTGTTTAACTCTCATGATTTCTTCTTCGTTTAATTTGAACGCCTTGTGATTTTACCCTAGTATGTATCTATTAGGGTTTCAGACTCGATTCTTTTTGTTTATACTCGATTTATCTGCTTAATCATGGAAATCTATGTTATTTTTCCTTAAAATCAGTATTATGTCGATTCTTTGATTCCTTGGTTTATCATGGTGATACCTATGTGCTGATCTTCTCAATTATTTCCATATTTTACTGCCTTTAATTATTTCTTACCTTATTCTCTGATTAACCGTGTTGTTTATTGATTCTTACTAGTTATTTCCTTAATTGAACCTTTGTGTATCTACCCCTAATTGCCTACTATGTACCTAAGTTCTACTTGACTTTTCTTTATTTAAATGTTTCCTGCTCTTTACCGTTGGTGAATTACTCCCTTAATTAAGGGAAGACCTTATTGATTTATGCTTGATTGATTCTGTGATTCTCCCCAATTACTAAACAACTGATTTTTTACCTTATTTGACTAGCTCTCAACTGCTATATATACTCTCCTATATTCTCACTACACAAACGAACACTAGTTCACAACAACTCTCTCTTACACTTAAAGCTCTCTGCTCTTCCTTGTTACTTGCTACTCTTACTGAACTAACCGGTTGTAAGACAAGGCTAGTTATTGTACTATACATGCTCTATACTTTGTGTTTTCTCTCCTTAACTGGTATGTCCTAGTTCTATTTCAATCCAAAAACTCGATGTGTAACTGCTTTAGTCCATTAATTTCCAGTCTTGTTACTGCTTAATATTTGGTTGTTCAAAGTATAACTAGCATGCCTAAGTCATTGTTCCATAGCATGTCTCACCAGCATGTATGAATTCTAACATGTGTAACTTGTTATTTGTATTTAATAATCTGCCTACTGTTGAATGTAGCATGTTTCAATTTGTTGTTCAGTGTGATAGCAATGTGAATACTTGTGATGTTGTCTAATCTGTTCGCTTGTGCTCTTGCTTAATCTGCTTTGCTAAGTATAACAATGTTCTGGTTTAACTATGTTCTCATCTGTCTGTCTAGTATAACTATGTTCTCATCTGTCTGTTCTGAATTCCATGCCCTATGTATGTACCATTAGTTGTATGACCAACCCCCTTAATCCTACCAAATCTTGAAAAGATTCTGTGCTTCTGTTATGTGTGTTCTATATGTCCCCAAATCCCAATACCCCTGTGTGAACTCTGTTGTTAGTAGTGATGGACTTGTTTGTTATGTAGCCAATCAGGCTGCTTGCTGAATTTTCAAAATGCTTACATTGTTTTTCAAGTTGTTTTACTCCTAATCAGTTCCTATTTTCAAAACTTCTTTTCTTCTTGAATCAATTCAATACTTCTTCCTTGTTAAAAACTTTTCAAAACTATGTCAAGCACTCTCAGTTCACACTTAAGTCCCTAGGTTCTGTCCCTCCAGTGTGTGACTGCCTTGGGATCCTTTTGAGATCCCTCTGAACTTTGACACACTGAAGCTGGCCCTTCCACACTGCACTTACTCAATCCTTGTTACAAAAGTCTAGGTGTGAGCACTTCCCGGGATCCTTGAGGTCCTTAGGGAACTCTGACACACCTGGACATAAAATTGGCTATGAAATCCGTGGCATTTTGAGACTACTGAAGGCCTGGTATTCTCAGGTTGTATTTGGTCCTGCATCAGGCTCCCTATAGTTTAATTTCCTTTTCATTTATGTAATTCATTCATTCATTGGTTTGTAATAACTATTTGTAAACAAATATTGGGGTGGCTAGTGAAAATGGGAGGGTAGCCATATAGTACTATTGATATTATTGGGTAGAAAGCATGTTGTAGGTCTTATATTTTTTGAATTACATTAGAAACCATGCCTTAGGACTAATGTGCTCATTTGCATCAAAATCATGCTCAATATGCATTAGATATCATGTTCTTAGGGTTTCACATCTATTGTTTCAGCATATCATATGTCATTAATCCATGCTTTAACGTTGCATAAATTTCTCACCTAGAAACCTTGCTATTAGGTTAATAAATAATCTCAACACGAATCTGTCATTCCTATGTGCATTTAGATACCATGTTCTGATGGATCCTGTTTGCATCCATTTGAACACGCCTAGTCTAATTACAATAAGTCGCTGATCCATGAAAAGGTCTAAAAACAGTCCTACACATAGATGGCATATTCATGAATAAAAATTGGTATCAATCCATTCATTTTCGAATCTGTATCACCTAGAACATCATGTGTTTATGTTAAATAGCTTCAAAATTGCTTAAAATATCCTGTGATTATTATTACGCACAGTCCCATGCCTAGGCAAGCCTTAGGCAACTAATTTTTTTATACGAAACTGGAAAACTGCTTTTTGATTGTTTACTGCTAAGTCTTTACAGGTTTTGAAATCAGTAGGCAAACTATTAGGACCCTGCCGCTGAGTTTTAAACAAGCATTGCCTATTCTGTGTATTAAGGTTCACCTAGACATCCTGTCCTATGATTTCCCTAAAAGCTGTCTGTATTAGTGTTGTGAGACGTGCTGTTTATGTGCATTACATGTGGAGGTAAACATGAGCCTCTTAATTGTTTCTTTCATTTATCTGCTGGTCCTACTTGTTATTTGCCTGCCGCCTAGATTTTTCCCTTTTGAAACCTTAGTGGTTTGTCTAGAACTGCCTAGATTTCGAGGTCCTAACCTCATCTGGGACCACAAGGAAGGAACGGGTAACAACACGCCTAGAGCTCGTTAAATCAAAATTTGCTTAATAATTGCTAAGGGGCGGGATAATGGGTAGGCAAGGATATGATGACTGTGCGCTAACGCAACGTGTAGCCCCTCATTGAGGAGTGATTACCGGGCATTGCATAGGTGTGAGCCTATAGGATAAACAACATAGGATTTCCCTTTATCCTTTTACATATGTGTGCTTAGAGTGCTAATCCACTAAGACTATTATTTGTTTACATATGTGTGCTTAGACTATCTGTTTGCTACTTGATTAATTCACAAAGTAAGTTTGGCCGGGACCCACAGTTGTGGACTTTGAGGGGTGCCTAACACCTTCCCCTTGAAGTAATTTCAAGCCCTTACCAAATCTCTAGTTATACAATTAGTGTTATAAATGACCCGTAGTAGGTGCCCTAACGCACCTTAATTCGTTAGGTGGTGACTCTTCAAATTCCTTATATCCCTTATCCCAAAAGAAAACGAGTTGTCCCAATAATGTCAAAAACCCTGACCGATCCGAAAGGAGAGGAAAAAGAGGGCGCGACAGCATGGCGACTCTGCTGGGGATATATTAGGCTTTTACCACCACAAAGTGCTTTGTGAATTTTCCTGCATGTACCTTACCTGGTTAATACTTGCACCCTTTTCCTTTCCCCTTTATGTGCAATTAATTATTTATGTTTCCAAGTATTTATTGTCCAAAATGAAACTAACATGTTTCTTTGTTTTCTTACGTAACTGCTTTTAAATTATAACTACTGTACTTATCGCTTTCATAACGTGCAAATACATGAAAATATGCTATTTATTTCTTACTTATTGCTGCATAATCATGCTCAACATCATACTCCAATCATGCCTATACAAATCCTATAGCAACGCTTGATGAGTGGCTGCGCTCTTCCAATTAATATCTCCCCCTAAAGTCGAAAAGGCTTATTTGCGGTAAAACAAGTCGATCAGCGGTGCAGTCGATGGTTTCGTGCCTTCCCCCCTTGAGTTGTCCGCTCGAGGGTACTAGTCTAGACCTCCGTAGAAACCTTACTCTCGTTATATTGTGCATGCATCATTGTCAAACCTAGAGGGGTTAATGTGTCATCCGCACAATAACCCTTTAAGACAGCCTTATCCAAAGTCCACCGGGGTTTCCATAATCCCAACGGACACGATCACGTTTTGTGCATTAATTTGGAGAACTAAATGCTTGTATGCTAATCATAAGTGTATAAATAGTCGAGTCTGGTGGGGGTAAGGGCTTAACCATTTTCTTTGTCTTTCAGAAAATGAGGCAGGAGGTCCCCAGATTCGGTATGGTCAGCAATATCCCACTAATGCTCCTGGACTGGTGGGAAGACCTTTCCTCCAGTGATAAGAAACACGTAAAGAAGTACTTGGGCAATTTACCTTCTCTTTTGGACATCCAGCCAAACAATATGTTGATTGAGGCCGCCACTTTATTTTGTGATAGCGAGAGAGTTGTATTTTGCTTTAGGAATATCGAAATGACACCGCTCCTAGAAGAAATAGGAGGACTTGTTGGGTTAGCTTGGGAAAGTTCGGGGATCTTGGTACCTGAGAACCGCACGGTCAAAGGTTTTCTGAAAATGATGGGGTTGAAAAAGAATGTTGAACTGGAGTGTTTGAAACAATCCTACATACCCTTCGAGTACTTATATGAAAGATACGGTCACAGCAAATAATATCGTACCTATCATGACGAGTTTTCCATCACCTCTCTAGGTCATATCCACCGTAGGGTGTTCGTATTCATTATATGCTTTCTGGGCTTTATAGTGTTTCCGACAAAGAGGGAAAGGATTCATACCAGATTAGCCATGGTAACCAGGGCCTTGATTGAAGGGATCGATGGGCAAACCTTCAGCATTGTCCCTATGATCCTAGCTGATATTTACCGAGCTGAGGGTTGCAACCTGTTTCTGCAGCTATGGCTCTTAGAACATCTTCAAAAGGGCCAATATTTCCAAGAACTTCCACGAAGGGCTTGGAATGACCAAATTGCTTTCCATCACACCAAGAGGATGACCTACATACTAGACAAATTCGCTCAGCAAAAACTACTAAGGAGTGGGTAGAATTCTTTCATAATTTGACCGAAAAACAAGTACAATGGATGTTTGAGTGGTTTCTGACGGACGGGTTTATCATCAGGTCCAGGGATGCACCGCACTTAGTGTTGATCGGGTTTAGAGGTACATATCCTTATTTTCCACTCCGAGTCATGAGGCAGGCAGGCAGAAAGCAAGTTGTGCCGAGGGTTGCCAAGATCGTACACTTCAGAGCGGATTTCCAAGACGACGATGTTCCCTACAAGTGCCAAGCTCAACACATGTGGCACTGCAAAATCATCATGGAGAAGAATACTATTGAACCAGACAGGTACCATGCTGGGTGTGCACCTTTGTACCAGGCATGGCTGGAATACAACTTGGACGAGATAGTGAGGCTCGGAATCAGCCGAGGCAATTGAATCATAGATGAAGATGCCGAGGCTCAGGTCAAGTACAAACGACTGCGCAAAAGGGTTCATGATTCCAAGAATGAACATCGTGAAATACATGAGACCAACAAGAGGCTGATCGAGGAGTAGAAGGAGATGGATATCCTTTCTAACATGAAGGTGGAATACTTAGAGCGAAGTATAGTGGAGTTAGAGGGCAAGGTCATCAAAAGGATCGAGAATTTCCAGAATGCCGAGGAGAATGAAGGAGGACTCTTGGCTAGAGCATACTTGCTGCTGGGACCAAATAGGCTAGATTTACCTTTTTGTCTTCATAAATGTAATAAGGTCATGTGCCATTAGTGACTTATTTCCTATTTGTTATTTTAGTGTCATTTTGGGATTCGTCTATTTTACATTAATGAAATGAGGCATTTTGGCATCTAAATTCTCCAAATCAATTTGTCGCTAGGCCTACCTCGGGCACAACGAGGCACCCAAAATTAGGGCACGTTTACAATCATGCAATATGTGTTTAAATACCACAAATACTTTAGTTATAATCCTCACTGACTTGGCTACCTTTTGTTTTTGTTTTTATTTCTTTTCATTATTCCCTTTCCCCAAAGGTTGGTTCGTGCATTCTGGCATCATCAATATACCATACAAGATCCAGGGGCCCTCCACCTTCTCCTCCTATTAGTCCACCTAAAGGCAAAGGCAAGGGCAAAATGGAAGATTTGAATAATATTAGAAAGGAGAACACAACACCGGTTGAACATACAGAAGCTTCAGACAGTCGGGGTACTCAGGTCCAGAATGTTGTTGTGTCGCAACTTGAACAAAGGCTACTAAAACTTCAAGGGGAACTTGAACATGTTTGAAACCTAGCGAACTTGTCCTTCTCACTTAGCGTTCCGGATGTCAGCCACCCGAACACTCAGAACCCTGCACAACCTCAAAATACACCCAACAAACAGAATCCTCATGCAACTCACCACTATACAACTCCACCGAAAACTCAAATCATCCCGCCACAATACCAACAAAACACTTGCCACACTCCGAGAAACACCCCACCAATCATTCCTGAACAACCAAAATTCCACCGATGATCACATCTATGCTCAGGCACTAGGCCACAAGATTAACCCCATATACAAGGAGACTCTACCTCACTCCACCCAGCCCATCTCTTACACACAGGAATCTAGTGAGAAGGATATGCTTATCAAGAACTTGGCCGAAGAACTCAAGAAATTGACTAGTCGAGTTCAAGGCGTGGAAGGAGGTAAGGGAATCGAAGGATTGAATTATGAAGATCTCTGTATACATCCTGATGTGGAACTGACAGAGCGTTACAAACCTCCCATGTTCAAAATGTTCGACGGTACTGGTGATCCCAGGGTCCATCTGAGGACCTATTGTGACAAATTGGTCTGAGTTGGAAGAGACGAGAAAATCCGGATGAAGTTGTTCATGAGGAGCCTTACATGGGATGCTTTGTCTTGGTATATCAGCCATGACCCTAAGAAGTGGTTCAATTGGGTAAGTATGGCATCCGATTTCATGGACCGATTCAGGTTCAACACGAAAAATGCACCAGACGTGTTTTACATCGAGAACCTCAAGAAGAAGCCCACTGAAACTTTTCGCGAGTATGCCACTCGTTGGAGTTCTGAAACTGCCAAGGTCAGGTCTGTACTAGACGAAGAGCAAATGAATAACTTCTTCGTCAGGGCACAGGATCCGCAATATTATGAGAGACTGATGGTGATTGAAAATCAAAAATTCTCTGACATCATCAAGATGAGTGAGAGAATTGAAGAAGGTATTAAGAGCGGAATGGTCACTAATTTTGAAGCACTGCAAGCATCCAATAAAGCACTGCAGTCCGGGGGTATATCCAAGAAGAAAGACGTAGGAGCGGTAATGGTTGCACAGGGACCCAAATATCCACTTACATATCAAACCTCTCTACCTACATACCAAGCACCCCCACCTACATATCCGCCAGCACCTCCACCTATAAATCAGTTGTCCCATCCACCTACTTATCAAGCCACATCTCCCAGATATTCTCAACCAGCCACTGTCTATCACACCTACAACTCCCAACCGTCTCACTTCCAGTCACCTCTAGCTCGCCAAAATTTCCCAAGACCTCAACCTAACTTTGACCACAGGCCACCCAAACAATATACTGCTATTTCCGAGCCCATTGACCAGTTGTATAAAAGGTTGAAATATGCTGGTTACGTCACACCCATCCCTGCTATAGCCACTGAGAATCCATCCCAATGGGTCAATCCGAACAAAACCTGTGCATACCATTCCGGTATGAAGGGACATACCATCGATGAATGCCGCTCATTGAAGGATAAAATCCAGGCTTTGATCGACAACAAAATCATCAAGGCAAAAGAGACTACTCTTAATGTTCGCAATAACCCCCTCCTGGATCACAAGGGTGAAGGCATCAATGTGGTAGAAATGGATGAAGAATGGGACCTAGAGGGGTCAATTGGGTTAATCAAAGAAGGTGATGATCCTAAGAAGCCAGCAGTTACACTCAATCCCATTACAGTACAGATACAACCGTCAGGAGAGGTTGGGGTAACCATATTAGTCCCGTTCGAGTTCGAAGTAGCACCGCCTGCAGGCCCTAGCTCACAGCAACTCTCTCTTACACTTAAAGCGCTCTGCTATTTCTTGTTACTTGCTACTCTTAATCCATTGATTTCCAGTCTTGTTCCTGCTTAATATTTGGTTGTTCAATGTATAACTAGCATGCCTAAATCATTGTTCCATAGAATTTCTAAACTATTTGCTTACTCACCAGCATGTATGAATTCTAACCTGTGTAACTTGTTATTAGTATTTAATAATTTGCCTACTCTTGAATCTAGCATGTTTCGATTTGTTTTTCGGTGTGATAGCAATGTGAATACTTGTGATGTTGTCTAATATGTTCGCTTGTGCTCTTGCTTAATCTGCTTTGCTAAGTTATCTAATATCTCTAAGTAATTCCAATTCTGGTTTAATTCTGTCTAGTTTAACTATGTTCTCATTTGTCTATTCTGAAATCCATGCCCTATGTCTGTACCATTAGTTGTATGACCAACCCCCTTAATCCTAACAACTCTTGAAAAGATTTTGTGCTTCTTTTATGTGTGTTCTATATGTCGCCAGTTCCCAATACCTCTGTGTGAACTTTGTTGTTAGTAGTGCTGGACTTGTTTGTTCTGTAACCAATCAGGCTGCTTGCTGAATTTTCAAAATTCTTACAATGTTTTTCAAGTTGTTTTACTCCTAATCAGTTCCTATTTTCAAAACTTCTTTACTTCTTGAATCAATTAAATACTGCTTCCTTGTTAAAACCTTTTCAAAACTATGTCAAGCACTCTCACTTCATTCTTAAGTCCCTAGTTCTGCCTCTCCAATGTGTGACTGCCTTGGGATCCTTTTGAGATCCCTCTGAACTTTGACACACTGAAGTTGTCCCTTCCACGCTGCACTTACTCAATCCTTGTTACAAAAGTATAGGTGTGAGCACTGCCCGGGATCCTTGAGATCCTTAGGGAACTCTAACACACCTGGACATGAAATTGGATATGAAATCCTTGGCATTTTGAGACTACTAAAGGCCTGGTGTTCTTAGGTTGTATTTGGGCCTGCTTCGGGCTCCATATAGTTTAATTTCCTTTTCATTTATGTAATTCATTCAGCCATTTGTTTGTAATAACTATTTGTAAACAAATATTGGGGTGGCTAGGGAAAATAGGAGGGTAGTCGTATAGTACTGTTGATATTATTTGGTAGAAAGCATGTTGTAGGTTTTATATTTTGTGAATTACATTAGAAACTATGCCTTAGGACTAATGTGCTCATTTTCATCAAACTCATGCTCAATATGAATTAGATATCCTGTTCTTAGGGTTTCACATTTATTGTTTCAGCATATCATATGTCATTAATACATGCTTTAACGTTGCATAAATTTCTCACTTAGAAATCCTTCTATTAGGTTAATAAATAACCTCAACACGAATCTGTCATTCCTGTGTTCATTTAGATACCCTGTTCTAAGGGATCCTGTTTGCATCCGTTTGAACACGCCTAGTCTAATTACAATAATTCGCTGATCCATGAAAAAGTCTAAAAAATAGTCCTACACATAGATGGCAAATTCCTGAATAAAAACCGGTATCAATCCATTCATTTTCAGATCCGTATCACCTAGAACAGCATGCTTATAGGTAAAATAGCTTCAAAATTACTTAAAATATCCTGTGATTATTATTACGCACAGTCCCACGCCTAGGCAAGCCTTAGGCAACTAATTTTTTATACGAAACTGGAAAACATTTTTTTGATTATTTACTGCTAAGTCTTTACAGGTTTTGAAATCAGTAGGCAAACTATTAGGACCCTGCCGCTGAGTTTTAAACAAGCATTACCTATTATGTGTATTAAGGTTCACCTAAACATCCTGTCCTAAGATTTCCCTAAAAACTGTCTGTATTTGTGTTTTGAGACGTGATGTTTATGTGCATTACATGTGGAGGTAAACATGAGCCTCTTAACTGTTTCTGTAATTTATCTGCTGGTCTTACTTGTTATTTGCCTGCCGCCTAGACTTTTCCCATTTGAAACCTTAGGGGTTTGTCTAGAACTTCCCAGATTTAGAGGTCCTAAACTCCTCCGAGACCACAAGGAAGGGACGGGTAACACCACGCTTAGAGCTCGTTAAATCAAAATTCACTTAATAACCGCTAAGGGGTGGGATAATGGGTAGACAAAGATATGATGACTGTGCGCTAATGCAACATGTAGCCTCTCATTGAGGAGTGAATCCGGGCATTGCATAGGTGTGATCCTATAGGATCAACAACATAGGATTTCCCTTTATCCTTTTACATATGTCTGCTTAGACTGCTAATCCACTAAGATTGTTATTTGTTTACATATGTGTGGTTAGACTATCTGTTTGCTACTTGATTAGTTCACAAAGTTTGGATGGGACCCACAGTTGTGGACTTCAAGGGGTGCCTAACACTATCCCCTTGAAGTAATTTCAAGACCTTACCCAATCTCTGGTTATACAATTAGTGTTATAAATGACCCGTAGTAGGTGCCCTAACGCACCTTCATTCGTTAGGTGGCGAATCTTCAAATTCCTTATATCCCTTATCCCAAAAGGAAACGAGTTGTCCCAATAATGTCAAAAACCCTAACTGATCCGAAAGGAGAGGAAAAAGGGGGCGCGACACTCACTTCACACATGGCTCACTAAGGACAGTCTCATTCTAACTCGCAATTAAACAAGTTCTTACAAAGTCAGGAGATATATTAAGCATTAAGCACAACGTGAACATAAGTCAAGCAAACGATACATAGGAGTCATAACACATGCTATTCATTTTTACCAAGGCATCATATATTAAAAATCATTGGAATGTGAGACACATGCCATTAAGTATGCAACCATCAAATAAGTCAAAAGGTGTGAATCACATCATTTCTTCTCCTTTATTTCCTAAGTACTTGTCACGACCCCAAATCCTAACAGACCGTGATGGTGCCTATTGTGGAACTAGGCTAGCCAACCATCACCTTACTAGGCGTTTATTCAATTATAACAGTTCACAATTTAATAATAAGAATGAAACCATAGCATAAATAATGAAATTAAGTCTTAGCAACCCAATAATAGTCTAAACAAAGCCTAAACAAAACCTCCCCAAGAACTGGAGTCAATAGTCATGAGCATCTACGAATAAAATAACTCTACTAATATCTTAATATAGTCTAGGAATGAAATGCTAAAACTAAATAAGGAAGGGAAATGGAGAAGTTGTGGACGGTGGACAGCTACCTCGAAATCCCGTGAACTGCTACTACGAGCAAGGACGGCTACTGCTCCGGACCATCACCTGAATCTGTGCATAGAGGCACAAGGAATCTTTATCATTACGCCAACTTAGTAGTAATGAAAATAAATCAGAGTCTGAGAATTATAAAACACACTATACAGATACACAATTTCACCAAAATCCAGTAAAACACCAAGTCACCACGTAGTCTTCATCAAATACATAAGTTCGAAATCAGTTTCCAGAAATCCTTTGAAACAAGTGTAATATCAGTATATCTCAGTAAAATTCTCAGTAAAAGCCAATTTGAAAATGAAGTAAATCATAGTTTGAAAACTTAGTAAAAATCATCATAATCTGCCCCTCGGGCCAAAATCATTTCTCGAACAGTTGCCCCTCAGGAATTCTCTCAATCACTCAGTAACAGCCCGCGAGCAATAATCATCACTCAGTATCAATCATCACTCAGTATCATCCCTTGGGCAATAATCATCACTCAATAGGTACCTGCGCTCACTGGGGGTGTGTACAGACTCAGGAGAGGCTCCTACAGCCCAAGCGCTATAACAACATAAGGCCTGAAAGCCTCCTCAGAACATAGGCCTGAAATCCTCCCTCATATAAGGCCTGAAAGCCTCCTCACCTCTCTCATGAGGCCTGGAAGCCTCCTCACCTCTCTCATAAGGCCTGAAAGCCTCCTCACCTCTCTCATAAGGCCTGAAAGCCTCCTCACCTATCACATAAGGCCTGAAAGCCTCCTCACAATATAGGCCTAAAAGCCCCACTCAGTCAGACACTCTCAATTTGCCCTTAGGCCATAAACATACCGGGTTCTCGACCAAAAACAGTGTTTCATTTTTCAATAAATAGTATCAAAATACTCTGAGTGTCAAAATAATTTATCAGGAAAAGACTAAGTGTAAAATAATAGCATATCAGTAAGGAAAATATAGTAAACACAACTCCCGAGGGGTAAATAGATCGGCACTAGGCCCCAAACATGGCTTACAGCCCAAAACATATCATAATATATAAATACTAATTAAGCAAAGGCTTAAAAATCGGTTTCAGAACTCAATAGTCGCCTAAATAGGAAAGATGTTTCCAAAGTTTCCACCTTTTCATTTCAAAACCCGTGAAAGGGTGCATAGTCCGGGGTTTCATACCCTCAGGACAGGATTTAAAGACATTACTTACCTCAAAACTAGCCCGGAACAATTCCGCAATACGCTTGCCTCTCGAATCAACTCCCAAAGGCTCCAAATCTATCAAGTTCAGATTTTTATCATCAATTTATGCTTAAGGAACGAATTCCAATCGAAAGATATCAAATTTAGCTCAAAACCCCGAATTTGGTCAAAACCCGACCCTCGGGCCCGCATCTCAAAACTTAGAAATTTTTATACAAAACTGTTCTTCATCATCTCAAGAGTCCGTATATATAAATAACATCAATTTCGGAGTCCGTTTGACCACTCAAATCGACCCCTAAAGGTCTCATAATCTCAAGCCCTAAACCCACCTTTTTCTACTGATTTTCATGAATTAAATACTGAGATTATGTTCTATAATCACCCATAAACGAGTTTTAATGATCAAAACACTTACCTCTATGAACAACACTAATTTCCTCTCTTAAAAATCGCCTCAAAAGCTTCTTTCCGTTCAAATATTGGAAGAAAACTCGGATTTCTCGTTATATATATACAGTTCACGCGTTTTACTGCTCCCAATGGATTCCTTGTGAAATTCTTATCAATTTAGGCTTTTGAATCACTCAATTTGACCTTATAATGAAAGATATATGTAGGTTTTAAGATTTGCAAATAGTGTAGGTTTTTAATACGCCGTCAGGGGCAATTTCGTCCTTAACCTGAACAATCTGGCGACCTTGGTAAAATGGCCATAACATTCTCATACGATGTCCAAATTCGACGATTCTTTTTGCTACGGGTCCGTAATTACGATACGGATCTAAATATTCATTCAAAGCAGTAATAGGAGCTCATTTGTTCAATATGATATCATTTATACTTGAAGAAACGACGTCGAAGCATAAGAAAAACGAGCACAACGCAGCCCAAACCTATCCGAAACTCACCCAAGCTCCTCAGGACCCCATACGAACATACTAACAAGTCCCATTACATAACTTGAACTTAGTAGAACCTTCAGAACACCCAAAATAACACCAAAACACCAGATCTACGTCGAATTCAAGCCTAAGAACTTCTAAATCTCCAACTTTCGCCAATTCAAGCCTAATTCTACACCGGACATCACAAAATTATTTTGAACACACTCCTGAGTCCCAAATCACCTAACGAAGCCATCTGAGCCATAAAATTCGCATTTCGAGGTCGTTTACCAATAAGTCAACTCTCAGTTGACTTTTTCAACTACAAAGCTATTTTTAGAGACTAAATGTCTCAATTCTCGCTACAGCCATTCTGAACCCGAGCCAACCGACTCTAACAAATCATAAACAGCATAACCAACCCATGACAAGGCAATAACAACAATAATAATGTAAATTCTACGGAACGACCGCCCGGGTCGTTACATTCTCCCACACTTAAACATACGTTCGTCCTCGAACGTGCCCAGAGTTGTTCCAAAAATCACCAAAATTGCCGTGTAACCTACCATGCACATATTCGGAGATTATTTCACGTCACCCTGACCCATAAAGGTCTAATAGCACAACACAGTTTAAATTTTGAGGTCCAATCTTGACCCCTAAACCTTAGAACTACATTTTCACTTCTGAATCAATTTACAAGATCAAAATCTCACAACTATAAACTGAATAAGTCTGAGCGCACTGTAACAAGTCATATCCGTAACCCAAGATGAAATACCATGATCCATTGCATGACTCAAGACTCGTGGCGATAAATCCTAATCACAATAGTTGCTTTTAACAACCCAATACCGGTAAATAACCTCTTATCAAGCAAAGCCTCGTTCTAACCCTTTCATATACTACCAATGATGAAGGGAACACGCAGAAACTAGTAACCATTCGTCTGATTAGCATCAATACCACTATACCATCTAGAGCCATAACTTGTGCAACTCGTGCACTCAATAACAACATCCCAAAACCTCAATTTATATAATAAAGAAGACTCATACGAGAGGACTATCCTGCCACTAACACTTATCACACCGCATCATGCTAAAAGCCTGATATACATCGTGAGACCATAACACGCGAATTCGACACCAAGGATCATACATCCACTTAACTCCGCTACAAGGAGTGATCCCATACAACCGTTGGACCACGTGAAATACCCTAAGCCACCTTTCTCAAAATCAATAACCACGCAAAATTCGACATCAAGTACTCAAAGTGCATTGCCATAACCACGGGGAAATCGGACGATACCATGCCACCCGAACTAGAAAGAACATAACCAACACGTCTCAATCATGCAACACCCAATTACTTACGTTACTCAAATCTCCCTATACAGCCCCGATGGAACCGCACCCTATGCACATATAACCAACGATCACAACTCCTCGAAACATCGAAAGATAACTCATAGATCACTCCAAGACACGAATAATCTCAATGACAATCGAATGGTACATCCCTCAACAATAGCATTTCAGAGTCAACAATTCTGACTCGGTGCAGAACACACACCTATACTGGCCTACCAATAACTCTAAGTACTATTTGTATTGGTAAAAAATATAGCCTCATACGTGTACAAATTTTGGATGACTCAGCCAGCCAGGTGGACCAAATAAAACATCACACATGGACACGGGATAAAAAGGTACGGTCAATACAAGGAATTAGCTTCGGAAAGATCATCAAAGAAGAAGAGACACGGTCACAACGAATCCGGACGCAATAATGGGCAGA